>JAWPHD010012786.1:0-73293 GCA_037043455.1 Cyrtodaria siliqua
AGACTGGATATAAAAACTGAGTGACTGATTCACACTCGAAACGCAAGAATAGCATCCAAACGGGATTCTGTACCATCGAAGGCGTCCGATCATACCCGCAAACGTCGGAATGTACCATCTCTCTGGTGACAGCTCATTAGAACTCTTTATTTCATTGAAATTTTCTGGTCTACGACTACAATGCTATAAAATATATTCTAGATATGTTGTTGAACTATTAACATGTATAATATAGGGATCAAAGCATCAATCGCTACAGATACGATAACACCGACGATTATTTACGAAGATGTCCGAACGTACCCGGTCTGACCCTATTGTAGCATGAACCAATGAGTTTTTTTTTTTTGTAATACATTTATGAAAATTGGCCAATACTTGGGGGAATATATTTGAAACTCTAAACCGCTTACCGGTAGCTTTTTAAAATATCTTTAAAACTCTATATTTTATGAATTTTTCAATGAAGCCGTTTGACAATTCTTTATATAAAGTTTAATTTTTTAAACCAGAAACAGGTAAATACAAATAACATTGTTTTAATCTTCAAAAACAAGAAATCTTAAATCATAATTACCTACTCTGATATCCTTTATTAGTATTTAAGTGTCTTTGCAGCTTAACTGTTGCTAATTATATTATATAAGTGGAAGTTAACTATATTTTGGTTACTAGAAAGACCGGAATACACCGATTCATCGGAATACACCGAAATACATATAATAAAGGCATTATTTATGTAATTTATGGATAATAAATGATTATTTATGATTTAAATAGTAATATATCCACATAGAAGAGTGATTTATGTGTTTGGGGGCTTATATATACGCACATTAGTCACCACTATATACACCTATATAGCAAAACTACATACTTATCTCCCTTGAAGGAAAACATCTTAATGCACAAGTTTCTTATTTTCGTTTATGTCCTATGCTTGCATAGACTGGCATAAAAATACAAATAACTATTTAAAAATTTTAATAATAAATTTATAACAAGCACATGTAAGCGTATACACGGTGGGGAATCAAAGGCACCATAACGCTATTGTTATGCGTTAAAATTGTCACCGTGCATTTTCCGTTACGGTGCCCAGCGCAGAAATTGTTGTCAAAAGGTGAGTGTGAAATTGTATTGTTTTTTATCAAGACGTTTTATGTCCAATTCCCCAAAATCGGGGAATGTCATTCCGGACAAATATTTCCAACCTTTATTTTGTAAGCAAAATAATTGACAAAATGCCAAAATTTAATCGTGTAGAGTGTTTGGACTTTGCAAGAGTTCATTGTTGATTTGTCAAAATCAGAATTGTGTGACCATTCTTCAACGATCTGCAGGTTTACGCTAATATTTGACCTTCATACAACTGTGTAATGGACAGACGGATGCTGTGGTACAAAAAACTGAATAGTATATGCCATATAAAATGCTATAAACCCATTTTTTGAAACGTCGTGGTGCCCAGGTCGAGACTATGGTGCCCAGGTCGCGACATGGTGCCGCCCAGTGCAAGTAACTTTAAAAGAAAAAAAAACGGTCACATTTAATAATACACAGGTATCCACTAAATAAATAATTTGAATTGACTTGACCTGTGTTAAAATGTGTTGTGGGGAAACTTAATTCAACTTCAAACTGCTAAATTATCCAATTAGTCCATCCCTCCACAATCCCTGCTTTTTGTTTCAAACTCTGTTCATGTTTCCATTAATTATCCACCAAATAGTCTCTATAGGACACAACTATTTATTTAGTGGATATTGTGTATATTTTATTAAATGTGACCGTTTTCTTTTAAAGTTACTTGCACTGGGCACAATGTCGCGACATGGGCACCATAGTCTCGACCTGGGCACCACGACGTTTCAAAAAATGGGTTTATAGCATTTTATATGGCATATAATATTCATTTTTTTGTACCAGAGCATCCATCTGTCCATTTCACACTTGTATGAAGGTCAAATATTAACGTAGACCTGCAGATCGTTGAAGAATGGTCACAAAATTCTGAATTTGACAAATCAACAATGAACTCTTGCGAAGTCCAAACGCTCTACACGATTAGATTTTGGCATTTTTTCAATTATTTTGCTTTCAAAATAAAGGTTGGACATATTTGTCCGGAATGACATTCCCCGATTTTGGGGAATTGGACATAAAACGTATAATAAAGGCATTATTTATGTAATTTATGGATAATAAATGATTATTTATGATTTAAATAGTAATATATCCACATAGAAGAGTGATTTATGTGTTTGGGGGCTTATATATACGCACATTAGTCACCACTATACACCTATATAGCAAAACTACATACTTATCTCCCTTGAAGGAAAACATCTTAATGCACAAGTTTCTTATTTTCGTTTATGTCCTATGCTTGCATAGACTGGCATAAAAATACAAATAACTATTTAAAAATTTTAATAATAAATTTATAACAAGCACATGTAAGCGTATACACGGTGGGGAATCAAAGGCACCATAACGCTATTGCTATGCGTTAAAATTGTCACCGTGCATTTTCCGTTACGGTGCCCAGCGCAGAAATTGTTGTCAAAAGGTGAGTGTGAAATTGTATTGTTTTTTATCAAGACGTTTTATGTCCAATTCCCCAAAATCGGGGAATGTCATTCCGGACAAATATTTCCAACCTTTATTTTGTAAGCAAAATAATTGACAAAATGCCAAAATTTAATCGTGTAGAGTGTTTGGACTTTGCAAGAGTTCATTGTTGATTTGTCAAAATCAGAATTGTGTGACCATTCTTCAACGATCTGCAGGTTTACGCTAATATTTGACCTTCATACAACTGTGTAATGGACAGACGGATGCTGTGGTACAAAAAACTGAATAGTATATGCCATATAAAATGCTATAAACCCATTTTTTGAAACATCGTGGTGCCCAGGTCGAGACTATGGTGCCCAGTTCGCGACATGGTGCCGCCCAGTGCAAGTAACTTTAAAAGAAAAAAAAAACGGTCACATTTAATAATACACAGGTATCCACTAAATAAATAATTTGAATTGACTTGACCTGTGTTAAAATGTGTTGTGGGGAAACTTAATTCAACTTCAAACTGCTAAATTATCCAATTAGTCCATCCCTCCACAATCCCTGCTTTTTGTTTCAAACTCTGTTCATGTTTCCATTAATTATCCACCAAATAGTCTCTATAGGACACAACTATTTATTTAGTGGATATTGTGTATATTTTATTAAATGTGACCGTTTTCTTTTAAAGTTACTTGCACTGGGCACAATGTCGCGACATGGGCACCATAGTCTCGACCTGGGCACCACGACGTTTCAAAAAATGGGTTTATAGCATTTTATATGGCATATAATATTCATTTTTTTGTACCAGAGCATCCGTCTGTCCATTTCACACTTGTATGAAGGTCAAATATTAACGTAGACCTGCAGATCGTTGAAGAATGGTCACAAAATTCTGAATTTGACAAATCAACAATGAACTCTTGCGAAGTCCAAACGCTCTACACGATTAGATTTTGGCATTTTTTCAATTATTTTGCTTTCAAAATAAAGGTTGGACATATTTGTCCGGAATGACATTCCCCGATTTTGGGGAATTGGACATAAAACGTATAATAAAGGCATTATTTATGTAATTTATGGATAATAAATGATTATTTATGATTTAAATAGTAATATATCCACATAGAAGAGTGGTTTATGTGTTTGGGGGCTTATATATACGCACATTAGTCACCACTATATACACCTATATAGCAAAACTACATACTTATCTCCCTTGAAGGAAAACATCTTAATGCACAAGTTTCTTATTTTCGTTTATGTCCTATGCTTGCATAGACTGGCATAAAAATACAAATAACTATTTAAAAATTTTAATAATAAATTTATAACAAGCACATGTAAGCGTATACACGGTGGGGAATCAAAGGCACCATAACGCTATTGTTATGCGTTAAAATTGTCACCGTGCATTTTCCGTTACGGTGCCCAGCGCAGAAATTGTTGTCAAAAGGTGAGTGTGAAATTGTATTGTTTTTTATCAAGACGTTTTATGTCCAATTCCCCAAAATCGGGGAATGTCATTCCGGACAAATATTTCCAACCTTTATTTTGTAAGCAAAATAATTGACAAAATGCCAAAATTTAATCGTGTAGAGTGTTTGGACTTTGCAAGAGTTCATTGTTGATTTGTCAAAATCAGAATTGTGTGACCATTCTTCAACGATCTGCAGGTTTACGCTAATATTTGACCTTCATACAACTGTGTAATGGACAGACGGATGCTGTGGTACAAAAAACTGAATAGTATATGCCATATAAAATGCTATAAACCTATTTTTTGAAACGTCGTGGTGCCCAGGTCGAGACAATGGTGCCCAGGTCGCGACATGGTGCCGCCCAGTGCAAGTAACTTTAAAAGAAAGAAAAAAACGGTCACATTTAATAATACACAGGTATCCACTAAATAAATAATTTGAATTGACTTGACCTGTGTTAAAATGTATTGTGGGGAAACTTAATTCAACTTCAAACTGCTAAATTATCCAATTAGTCCATCCCTCCACAATCCCTGCTTTTTGTTTCAAACTCTGTTCATGTTTCCATTAATTATCCACCAAATAGTCTCTATAGGACACAACTATTTATTTAGTGGATATTGTGTATATTTTATTAAATGTGACCGTTTTCTTTTAAAGTTACTTGCACTGGGCACAATGTCGCGACATGGGCACCATAGTCTCGACCTGGGCACCACGACGTTTCAAAAAATGGGTTTATAGCATTTTATATGGCATATAATATTCATTTTTTTGTACCAGAGCATCCGTCTGTCCATTTCACACTTGTATGAAGGTCAAATATTAACGTAGACCTGCAGATCGTTGAAGAATGGTCACAAAATTCTGAATTTGACAAATCAACAATGAACTCTTGCGAAGTCCAAACGCTCTACACGATTAGATTTTGGCATTTTTTCAATTATTTTGCTTTCAAAATAAAGGTTGGACATATTTGTCCGGAATGACATTCCCCGATTTTGGGGAATTGGACATAAAACGTCTTGATAAAAAACAACATAATTTCACACTCAACTTTTGACAACAATTTCTGCGCTGGGCACCGTAACGGAAAATGCACGGTGACAATTTTAACGCATAACAATAGCGTTATGGTGCCTTTGATTCCCTACCGTGGTATAGATCTATCATAATGTTGTTGTTTAACAATTTATAAAGCAAATTGACATAAGTCAAAACATTAAGCAATATTGCATGCGTTCTAAGTACGGATAGCACTAACACACATTTACACATGTACTCGTCGGGGGCCACTTTCCGTCACTTATGTAAACATAAACTAATTTTTCAGACAAATCTATGTATCCTGACAATTTTTACTCTATTTTCTATTAAGTTACCTCTTCCTGGAAATTTGATACCAAAGAATTTTATTTTATATAAATTATCGAAGTGGCACATGACCTTTTTATAAATAGACTAAAACTGAGAAACCATTTTGTTTAAAAGCCCAGTTTCCGTCATGTTTTTTAACGAGTGATAGATTCAACTAGGTCAAGATACAGTAAACTTTTATGAATTAGAAACTTGTTTGCAAGTCTATTTAACAATTTCGTTGTAAAAATGGTATGTTTGCATTGTTCCACCAGTCACCTCGATCGTTATAGCAATGCGCCTGGTAACGTCAATGTAAAATGTTCAACGAAGACAATTTACGCTGTAAAGATGGGTAACTCTGTGTAAATCAAACAGATACAGGTTGTACGAGTTGCTTCTCTTTGGTAAACAATCAGTCTGCGAAATTAGCGGCTGTCCGGTTGTCCGGGACAACTAATTTACAAACAGGACAACCATGTGTTCCCACTTTGGTTGTCCGATCGGATTTTGCCGAATTCTTTATTTTGTATAGAGCAACCAATCGGAACTGCCTCGTCGAACTTCGTATCTCGGGAATCTACATTTACCGGTACGAAAATTGGCGAAAAGTTCCGATCGATAGAGCAACGGAAAATTACAATTATACACGAACGGTTAGTGAATTATTCCATCCAATGAGAATAAAATAAACATCATCAAAATGCTAATTTAGCGCATGCGTTGTTAAAAACGTATTTTCGGTTGTCTCAGAATGTCAATATTGCGGTACATGACGGGTGCCATTCCTGGTAAACCAGTGAAAGACTCCAAACAAGAGTCAAGTAAGCGTTACGAAGCCAAAAGAGACAGAAATTTTGTTTCTTCTTGGCAAGTTGGTCGAGAGTGGCTTAAATGTACTGAAGATGGTAAAATGCAGTGCCCTTGGAGCAGAGACAGAATCCGGATTAGACACAGATGGTTCCTTTGTAAAGGGGTGTTCAAGCATGCGGATTGACACTATAAAAAAACATGAACAGTCAAAAATCATGATGACTCTAATGATGACTGTGACTTATCAGAGAAAGACATAGACAATCTTCTTTCTTTGTATACAAAAGAATGAATAATGAATAAATATTGTGAAGACATCATGTTTTGCTTTGTTTACATATTCATAATTTTTCATTGCAGAGATGTTGAAATTTTTATCTTATTTCCAGTAGGTGATACAATTTGTGTTACTCGGTTTTTATCCTTAGCTTCTATAGTAAAATAAAAATCTTTGGCCGAGTAAAAAGGCGATAATTTTCAATATTTTGATTTTGAAAGATACATATATTGAATAAATTTGCATGACTGTACATGAAATATGCAGGTTTTTAAAAAAATCACATTGTAGACACTTTAATTTTAACAGTAAACTTGGTTGAACATCAAGGACAAAGACCGAGTTTATCACCTACCAGAATGTATTAGGTATGTCTTATTTCTGGTCACTGATTGGTCAGTTATTTTGATGATGCTCTATTAGAGTAATAAAGCCTTCAGGTTTTAAAAGAAACATTTCGGGCAACCACTTTTCCTTTCGGGCAACCAATTTTTGTTGAAATGATTGCCAGAAGGACAACCTTTGGACAACCAAGTCCAAAAGTTAATTTCGCAGACTGTAAACTATATAACCACGGTAGTGTGATAAAAATATGACGCCATTACAGTGTTATTTTTTTAATAGTTTATTATGCAGTAGTATGCGCGCGTATCCCCAACGCCATATAAGGAATTAAACACATTTTTCGGAGAAACCCCTTTTGTTTTTGTACCGATTATTTACTTTTTGGTTGTTTTTTCTGTTTCCAATCTTCAGTTATAAACGTCTGACAATAAGTGACATCGTGTAAGTAATTTGCAGTGTAAAAACGTTTTTTAAATGAGAAATGAGAATGACGGAAACTGGGCTTGGACGGAAACTGGCCTCTAACGAGTATAAGATGGACGTTCGGACGAAATTATGAGAATATATATGAATAACAGGTTAATATTAAAGAGTAACATACGAATGTTTATTGATAAAAACCGTTGCATTTGTAAAGTGCAAGTAAGTTGTATAAATTCTTAGAAATTACAAGTAAGTATATAAATTCTTAGATTATAGATATATGTAAAATTACACAGAGTTGACATATTCAACAATAGGCTATACAGCAACATAAATAAAATGTACAAATTTGAAAGTGTATAAACTGGTGTAATAATATTGTTATACAGTATAATACATTTAAAAAACTTTGTATATAGACCCAAAACGTTAATTTGAAATATACAGTGGGTTCAAGTTTGTTGACGATGTGCTGGTTGCGGTCAAGCTGGTTGTGTCATATATCATACTACAGTAAGCTATATACATATATATACAAACTGAAAAGTAATGTTAAAAAAACCCACATGTTGGAACGTTTTAAAAACGAAAAAAATGTAAGTTAATGTTCCAGTGTTTTTGAGATATGATAAAGACATATCTCAAAAACCTATAAAGCAAAACTACATAATTTAATGTGTCGCACGCAAAACCCAGGTCCGTACCTCAAAGGTCAAGGTCACACTTGAAGTTCATAGGTCAAAAACAGGAAGGCAATTTCGTGTCCGGACCGTAACGTCACAACCCCTGCAGGGATTTTTAAATAACTTGGCACAAGTGATTTAAATAACTTGGCACAAGTGATAACCATAACAAGACGATGTGTCGCGCACAAAACCCAGGTTCGTGACTCAAAGGTCAAGGTCACACTTGAAGTTCATAGGTCAAAAACAACGCAATTTCGTGTCCGGACCGTAACGTCACACCCCCTGCAGGGATTTTTAATTAACTTGGCACAAGTGATCACCATAACAAGACGATGTGGCGCGCGCAAAACCCAGATCCGTACCACAAAGGTCAAGGTTACACTGGAAGTTTATAGGTCAAAAACAGGTACGCAATTTTTTGTCCGGACCGTAACGTCACAACCACTGCAGGGAGTTTTAAATAACTTGGCACAACTGATCATCATAACAAGACGATGTGTCGCGCGCAAAACCCAGGTCTTCAAGGTCAAGGTCACACTTGAAGGTCAAAAGTCAAATTGTGTCTGGTCAATAACTCTGGCATTCATGATTTTCAAATAACTTGACACAAGTGCTCACCACAACAAGACGATGTGTCGCGCACAAAATCCAGGTCTGTGGCCCCAAGGTCAAGGTCACACTTAGACATCAAAGGTCAAATCATGTCCGGTCAATAATTTTTGAATGCCTGGACGGATTTTCAAATAACTTGGCACAAGTGCTCACCACAACCAAACAACGTGTCGTGCACAAAATCCAGGTCCATGGCTCCAAGGTCAAGGTCATACTTAGAGGTCAAAGGACACTTCAGGGGCATTTATCACTTACAGTGATATTTCTTGTTTTTTCCTGGATTAGCATGTATATTTTATGGAAGGGTAAACTTATTTTTCTCAATTAAACCGTACCTGTTGATAACATACATATTGAAATTGTGTTTAGGGTAGTTTTTAAGTGGGTTATGATTTTGATTTTAGCAAAAGAAATATTTTAACTTTAAAAAAAAAAGAATTCTCTTGGATCAACATGTATATTATATGGAAGGGTAAACTTTTTTTTCTCACTTACAAAGTACCTGCTGATGATTGCAAGTAATAACAGACATATTGAAATTGTGTTTAGGGTATTTTTTAAAGGGACACTGTCCGTAACTTTTAGCTTATAAAACACCCAATAATTATGTTCGCAAACATTATACACTAAACATTATTCAATATTTACTAATTAAAAGCAAGATTGTTTAATGGAATTCAATCGCGGTACAAAAAAAAGCAAATCCACTTCGTGGGTTTGAACTCGCAGCCCAAACTTGCAGTCCAAACTCGCAGTAAAAATAAGTGTGCGTGAGTGTAAATTTGTCTGATCTCGCTCCCTATACATATTACGCAATACATACTATGGTGAAAACATAGTGCGCTATGGAAGTCACGTGAACGCATAAAATGGTAAATACTGTGGGTCCCACTTTATTTACATTTAATAATTAAAACTTTTTTTTTCAAACTCACGAACGTATTCCTACATACTTCTTAGGGTCTATCCTCATGTTTTCATGTATACATTTCAATGAATAAAAGTCAGACAGTTATTTGGTTATGCTCAATATCTGCTTACTTACGGACAGTGTCCCTTTAAGTGGTTTATGACTTTGATTTGACCAAAAAATCTTTTTTTAACTTTGCCATTTTGAAAAAAAAAAAAATCTTGGATCAACATATATATTTTATGGAAGGGTAAAAAAAAATCTCTTTTGTGGAAAGGTAAACTTTTTTTTCTCACTTATACAGTACCTGTTGATGATTGCAAGTAATAACACACATACTGAAATTGTATTTAGGGTAGTTTTTAAGCACTTCTTGGTTTGAGAACAAAACACTTAAAAAAGCAATTAAAATTTGCTAAAAACACGAAAACTCCAAGCAAATCGTGAAAAGGGTTTTACAATTACCTTTTGCAACAACTAACTTGGAAATGAGAGCATTTTACAATCATTGCATTTCGATTTTGTCAACAATTTTAACTGATTAAAATACTAAATCAGCCGACCTGAAAACCGAGAAGAAAACAAACAAACACTAATAATGTGTTGTTCGAATTATCATTACCATGTTTGCCTGTGTAATTTTTTTTATTATTGATACATGGTGTTTGTTAATTACTCAATTGATTGTTATGCCAATAGAATACATTAATCACACCATTCTTAATTGTTCACACAATACATTCAAGGTTTTACCAGTTGTTCTATAGAAAAGTTAAGAAGATAATTTAATTTTGCTCACTTAGTAAATCATTTAAATGTACTGTATTGTTATCCTCACAAACACTATCTATACTGAAAAAATGAACCGCTTGATAATTGCGGCAACGCTTTTATTTTGTTTCTCCTCGTTCATTTAACCTTTGAAGAATTGTTCGAAATAACATAAATCAATAGAAAGGTTATTTATTTGGCTTTCTAACCATGCATCTTATTTAAATATGTATTAAACAATAAATGTTTGATGACCAAACCAATAAACACAAAGTGATGTGGGTAAACACTTAAAGAAAATAAAAAATGTGATATATTTCCGTTCCAACTCGAGATTTTGCCTATATTTATATAACCGTTATTTGGAATAAAATTACACCATTAGAAAGGTTATTTATTTGGCTTTCTAACATTCCTCCTTTTTTAAATGTGTATTAAACAATAAATGTTTGATGACCAAACCAATAAACACACGGTGATGTGCGAAAACACTTTTAGAAAAGAAAAAATGCGATATATTTCCGTTCTAACTCGAGATTTTGCCTATTTATTTAACCGTTATTTGGAATAGAATCACATCATTAGAAAGGTTATTTATTTGGCTTTCTGGCAATATAAAATATATAATAATTCAGTAAAACATGGATACATCATGTCCGTTTGCAATGTAGATGGGTGTGCCGTACATCAAGGCCTCTCGCATACCGCCACGATAGCGTAGTAAAAATCGATAAATGCAGCGTATAATCAATCAACTTACCTGGACGACAAGTGTTTTCAGTTGAATACAGCGTTTGTACTGTCGTGTCACATCTCCGTCATATAAAGCCCTGGTTTCATTAATAAAATGAAATCAATAATTCTAAGGAACACTTATTATTCATGTGAAAATTATTTATTTAGATTTTTTCAAAATTGCATAACTTTTTTAATTTGTGTCACATAAAAGCAAAATGTCTGTGTTCCAATCAATCCATATCTCTAATTAACTAAGTGATTGATGTTTATGATCAAACCACTTCCATACAAGATCACAAAGCCGTAATTCCACCCCACTATTGGCACCAAAATTTGGCCACCCCACTATTGGCACCAAAATTTGGCCAACTAAATGAGTCAGTTACAGGTCTACTAGTCTAGTCAGGTGGGAAGCAGAGTGGTTTTTAGCTCCGCCGTCCACTTATCATAGCAACACATGACAACAGAAAGTAGTACGTCATTTTCCGTCAACGTCAAAAAAAAGTGAAACAGCCGCCATTTTTTTTTTTTAAACGCGTAATCTGGAAGATTGTAACAAGTTTACACGATTAAAATTTTAGTTCCCATTTAAGTTTCGTCATCTTCAGCTGTATTGACTTTTAGATGCTTTACTGCGCGAGAAATTTCGAGATTCACCCATTTAAAATTCCGAAGCGAGGGGAAGTAACTCGTAAGAGATGTCATTGTTAAAATGCGTTTAAAAATGGTAACACTTGTGTTCTTTTCTTATGAAATACAAGGAGATAATAAAAATATGTTGTTTAAGCTTAAATAGTACATGGCGTGTACTACATGTTACGAACATCATGGTATTTCTTTATAAAATTTACACGCTAAAACGATAAAATGTTCGACACGGCACTGTCGGTCAAAAAATATAACGAGTGTAAAGTCATTGAACGTCTACAGATGCGTATTCGGTATTCGGTGAAGGGGCTCACACTAAAGTCTGAAAAGTAGTCTGTAGCCTATATTTAAAAAGGCTGACCGCTGTTCAGCTTCTCGTTGTCCATTTTGATGGCCAATATGTAATTATGGAACTCAACTGGCCACCCGCAAATGTTTTTTTATTTATTTTTTATTGGCGAGTATCACCATATGCAGCCATATTTAACATCAAATTATACTAAAACAAAGCTGCAGTCCAATTTATTTGGTTATCCCTCACCGGCCCGTCACCAGCACCATCACCCACCCCACCCATAAAAAAATAAAAAATGCGGGTCTGGTCAGGGTAGGTGTCTCATTGGAATCTGGGAAAGTCGACCTTGAACTAGAAGCGTGTTCCATCACCCATGAACACTTGCTTCGCCTGCTGACACTGCTGTTTGCTTATTTCCAAGGTTAGGTTGCAGGTTAGACTGATAAATAGGGCATAACTCTGCCAAAATGAAAGTCAGAGGTATTGCACATGTGTAACAACATTCATTGAGATGAAGACGTGGGTGAAGTTTCATGAACACAATTAAAATACTTTTCAACTGATGGCCAAGGTTAGGTTGCAGGTTAAAGCAAGACGGACGGACGACGACGGACAAAGTGATTGATAAGTGTCTGCCATCCTAAGCAGTTGACACAAAAATTAGTGTTCAGTTCTCATATAAATATATCCGTCATGCGGATATTTTTTTATGCACTCTTCAACCCAATGAATTTTACTTGACCAGGCTAGACCAGTGACATTTGCTTTATCAGACGAGTACCGCTAAGTACAGCAAAACATGTTTCGAGATGCTAATTTCAAATTCAGTGCTTGATATACACTTCAAGATTGCCATCATCGGCCCATGTGTCACTTTAATTACAAAAGATCTATTTCAAAAGCTTGAATAAACAATAAATAGATTAAAATGACCTTGTGTTCCCAAAAGGCAGTTTTTCAGTTTCAGATACATGACTGTACGCAAATGGATTTTTTTTTTACATACAATGTATATCCAACTGAACCAAAGAATAAATAATACAATATTTTATTTATATTATATTTATAAACTAAACATCTATTAAATACAATAATGAAATTTACTTCACTTACCACAAAAAAATCAAAGTCATATATGGCCTAAAATGTGTTAAAATGATGTAAAACACCAAAAGTTTTTTTGAATGTGAGCATCTACTGTCAATGTACGACATTGTATACATTTGGTGTTTTTTAACAGCTTTACATATTATATAGTCTCTGTGAGGTATAATTATGTTCATTTTGGTTCTTTAAAAAAATAATGTCTGCTCAGTCCTCGGGATTGCCAAACTGGTCACCATCATGATCAGGCGAACATATCTCAAGCGGGATACGCAGTAACAAGTATACACTGTAACGCATAAGGCCGAAGAAAAATTAACCGCGTTTCTGATTTGGCCTAATTAAATGAATATATTTCCTGGAGTTTAGAATCTTGCGATCACAGTATTGTCAACTTTTTTGGTTAAATCCACGTCTTTCAGGGTTGCATTGGTATTTGAAGAACGAAGGGCATCTGGAAACCAGATGATGCGTCTCTGAAATGAACAAAACAAGTTGTTAAAAAGGATGGATTGGTGGTACAAAATATATAAGCCATATGATATATGCATGGAATTTCACATGAATCAATAGAGTGTCCTGTTATTTTTAAAGGGATTTTAACTTGGGCTGTCGTATATACCGTATTTCCTCTAACAGTAGCACCCGGGCACTATGGAAAGTGCGAAGGGGGGTGGGGGGGTGCTACTATTATGATACACATTTTCAATATATTTCACCTCCTTTCCCCCCCCCCCTCCCCGACTGTTTCCTTATTAAATTATTAAATTACTGTAGGCGATCTTTTACTGTTACACCGGTATTGACTTAACCTAAACATGACTGTACCGAGTATATTACTGTCATCACTCTGCATCTATATGATACACATTTCTGTCAAACTTGACAATTACAAAACGGGTTGGTTGCCTATGAATTAAATAATAATAAAAGATAAACTAAATAGTAAATTGAAAGGAACGAGATAAATAAAGCGGTAATTGTATTGATGATGATAGCGCTTTAAGGTTCATGTCATAGACCATACTGGTGTCGAAGGTAAAAAACTCCTGTAATCAAATCCATAAGCGGTAAAAACAGTGTGTTTTTTTAGAAACTTTTAATTTAATCAAATCCATTAGCGGTAAAAACGTTGTGTGTTTATAAGGAACTTTTAATATTGAAGACGGTAAGGTTTCTTAAACCAGGTGGGGGCTCTTCTAATAGAGGAAATACGGTATTAATATATAGGTAAATTGACATCACAGAGAAATGTGAAAGTTTTACCATCAACTTGTATGAGTTTTGTGTGATAAATAGAATCTCACAAAATCATCTATTACTTTTTAAACTCTTCAGTAAACATTAAACATTAGTTGATGCTCGACAAGCCGCGCATTGTATATTTTTGGCAACTCGTTTAATAAATCCGCACTCGATCATGAAAGATCAGCTATTATATCCGCCGAGAAATAAATATTTAATCATTATTCTCCCATCACTGCTAAAATCAACAAAATATTCTGAAGTATATAATTTTTTTAGGTCATACATAGATGAAATATTACATTTTTATATCGTGCCCGGCCTTCGAACAGTATAGGTTATTTAGAGCCGCACCAGAGAGAGGAGAAGGATACATAGGAATCCGGGAACCGTGCCCTACTCTTATTATCGAATAGATTCCCGTTGTTCCTTAACGTGCTTGGAGGATAGACTGATACACGGGACCGCCCGGTTTACGTCCCCATCCGAAGGACGAGGTTAAGGGAAAGTGTGTTTCCCAAGAACACATCGACGGAAAGGATGAGATATGAAATGCCTGTATATTATTCTCTATAATTGTAGTATAACTGTGTAATTTATATATTATTACTAATTGCTGATATTATTGCACCAATCATATATTTAAACCTATGGTAGAATAACGAAGACAAATAATACATCTAAATTTTATTTAATTATATGCAAGCAGTTTTAAAGTGAAATTGATCATGTTGATACTGGACTAATAAACTGTGATACTAATGTTCGACAAAATCTTCAAGATTGACATATGTCCCTTTAAAGTGTCCTATTATTTGTAATTTAACTGGGGCGGTCTTTAATAATATCGCTGTAAACTGTCAACATCACAGAGAAACTTTCATGTTGTATCATCATGTATTCATTGTTTTATGTGATAGAATTTCACAATATCTCAATAAAAAAACAAAAAAGTAAAGTATCCCAATGAGCTGGGACAATTATACTTATAGTTAGGCAAAAAAAGAAATTGTGTTTTTGTAACCTGACCAGACTCCCTTATCACTCCTCTTTTTTTTTTAAAGTAGCTATCCCACCAAATAACTACAAAATTACACTAGAAAACCGTTTATCGAAACTCTATCCAGGTTTTCAGGTCATATAACAATGTATATGTGCCGATTAAAAGTATAGGTTTATTAATAGGTTCTTAAAATACCCGTGATTGAATATCCGTAAAATGATGGTACCGGTAACTCTTAATTCAACACTCTAGTTTTGGGGTTTGGTCTGGCTGGTTAAAGCTGTTTATACTGTGTATGTAGATTTTGGATTCTCAAAATATGTAAGTTATATATATACTTTGTCATCAGTAGGTTTAGAAACAGCGTACATAATGTTTATAAAATCTGACTTGTTGGCGGGATGGCTACTTTAATGAGAATAATAAAAAAAATCTGTAAAATCGGGTTCTGCCACTCAAATAAATCATGTTTCTCAAGCTTTAATATTAAAATCTTCATTTATAAAAACCACGTTAAAGAACCATAGAAATGTATTCCTGAATTTCCCTCTATGGGGTGGCTCGAAATGTTAACATTTGCTAGTAAGATAGATTGAATAGCTTGAGTAGCTTAAGTACATTTTTTAAATTCCACTCTCTGCAGTGGCTCGAAATATTGCCATATCATAACATTAGCTAAATTAACCTATATCACAGGGGTCAAATATATTAAAAGTTTATAGCTTTAGCTTACCCAGGGCTAGGCTCAGTCTCAGAGCTGGAACTTGGAGATGCCACTTGACAGAAGGTGGCAACATCTGCAAAGATCCCTGAAAGAAAAATCAATTGTTGTTTTTATACATGTACAGTAGATGTGTTAATTGGGGTGTGGTGGGTGAAGGGGAGGTGGCAACGGTGCATTTCTGCTCTGCGGTCATAGAGGGGGTTTGGGGACAGGCCATTTATTTTTGGGGAACAATGGAACATTGTCCGTTATTGGTAGTATTTTTGGGGAACAAGGCCAAGGGAACATAATAATAAAAATAAATGGATTTTTTTTTGGAGAACAAAGCAAACTATTTTTGGGGAACAATTTTCAGTGAACATAGACCCTACTAGGAGGGTCTCATCATAGAAATAATACATCAGTGCTATATTATTATTAAATTTTAACGGAGACAGTACCGAGTAATGTACATACCTTTCATCCTTTGTTTTGTTTATGTCTGTCGGTGTCCCTAATCGAGGCGAACGCGACATGACTCATGTGCATGATGTGGTCTACATGACATGACCTTGACTCGGGCTTGAGTAGTATTTTTAGTAGCTGTACATGTTCTACAAGTATTTGTTACATCACTAAACCATAACAATAGTTAACACATGAATAGGTCTGTCTTTTTGCTCATTAAATCCTGGAATTGTGAAGTATTCACTTGCAATTATCCACAGTTCATTCAACCGTAAATCAACAAATTACAGCCGACTAGGCCTACAGTACAGTATAATAAGCGTCTAGAGCTGATGATTTTTACCGTAAACATGCTAAAGGAAAGGCAGAATAAGTGTTTAAAGGTTGACTTACCGACATTTTATCCGGGACAGGAAATAACTATGTCCGGGAGTAGAAAATATTCATGATTTACATTTCTGTTATTGATTTTCAGTTTTGCTTATTTAGCTTGTAGCCGCCATTTTGAATAATGTGTGTTTTGAGTGACAAAAAAGGGTGACCATCTTTCAAAACGGTCTCAAAAAATGTGTAGTCATGAATTTTTCCGAAATTTTCAGGAAAGGTAGTAGAGGTACTGATCTATCATTCCTGTTAGTTTAAGCCAAATTGGTGACTACACATTTTTTGTGACCGTTTTGAGAAATCGGCAATTTTGCAGTTTCAAAAAACTCAAAATTTCCGATCTTCACATTTGAACAGCGATTTAGGCTATGCAAAATATGCCAGTAGTAGTAAAAACGAAGGCTATGGGGATGTTTAACGTATAAACTTACTTTATTCAATGTCTGTGTTGTTTTTGCATTCAAAATTGGCTTAAGCTAACGTTTTTTAAAAGACAACTGCAATTTCCGCGTAACTGCACGTGAGTGCAAATTGGGACTACTTCGTGTTAAAACACTTGAAATGCAAAAGTGAGTTAGGCGGTGTGTGCGCGTGAAAAGCTGTAGCTGCTGCTGCACTGAGTGCGCGGAAAAAATTGCTCTTCATCACTGTGTTTCCAAAAATGACACTTGCCGTGTAATCTATAAATGTTCAGACCGATAAAAAATATATGACTTATGTAGGGTCTTTAATACTTACCTCTACAAATTAAGTTGCATAGATTTAACAGTCCGGCTTTGTTGAATTTTAGTCCAAGACTACTATTAAAGTTTGGTTTGGGGTTGAAGCCGTACCAGGGTCACGTTTACTTGCTGGCCCCTTTCATATATGTAATGGGGCGCTAGTAACGCAAAGACACACACACACACACACACACACCAGATTCCTAAAATCAAGAATGTAGATCTAGATCTACATTATATATATCTAGATCTAGTACTGTATACAAACAGGCCTGCCAAATCTCCGGATCTGGATGTTTCAGTCGCTCTCCGGGTCTCCGGATGTAAGTGTATAATCTCCGGATTTTCCATCAAAACAAAATGTTCATGATTTAACAGCTATACTTTCACAGTTTATCAGATATTTCCCGAATTGGTGTCTGTGTAGAAAAGTAAGTGCACCTTCATAAAAAAACAACAGTTGTGGCAGTTGTGGTAGAAACTAAACCAAGTCTTTCTAGAATCGAATTACAATGCTAATTTATTATTTTCTATATGACCAAAATATTTGTATTATTTGTCCCATCTATTTACATGGTCCGCAAAATACCAGTCCGCATTTTATACCATACTGGTCCGCAGTCCGCTAGTCCACAGTCCGATAGTCCGCGCGTGTTAGTCCACGTTTTATAACTACCCAGATTTTTGATTGTATGTGGTCGGTAAGATGTAAGTACAATAGTTCACACAGAAATCACTTTTACAACCACTTGGACCGTTTTTGACTAAGAAAGTTTCTAGTTGAACGTGTTAGCGATTCCGAAAATTCTAAGTACAAAATACTGACAGACTGCTAACGCCAGATTAACATAAACTCAGATAATTGAAACTCTCTTCAATTATATCAGACATATCTTCAATTGAATTACACCTCTCTTCAATTGAATTACACCTCTCTTTAATTGAATTACACCTCTATTCAATTGAGAGTTAGACCTAACTTCAATTGCATTATACCAATTGAATTACATGTTTCTTCAATTGAATTGAACCGTTCTTGAATTCAATCTCTCGTCAAATAATTGAGTGTATGTATATTATGGCGTTCCATAAACATTGGCTCTGCAATTTTTCGTAAACAGCGGGTCAATAAAAAAAAGACGTTTGCATGAATTTCTTTTAGACTTGCAATCAGGGACATATATTATTTTAATGTTGATCCCAGTTGCAATTGAACTATTGAATGTTACATGCAATTGTTTATTAAGATCAGGGACTGTAGGTAAACGTATAAGGCAAGCCAATTGTACAATAATTACGTGAACCCAGTTCACGGTCGAAAAACTAGGATTAACGATCGATAAACTAGGTTTTTCGAACGTAAAAGCATCCTATACTTTCGAGCGAAAACATAGGATAACGTCTGTAAACCATAATTCACGCTCGTGAACCCCGGTGCACGCTCGTAAACATAGGATAACGACCGAAATTCAGAAACCTAGTTTTATCAAATCAACTATGAATTTCGGGCGTCAACATGGGTTCACGACCGTGAACCTATGTTTACGACCGTGAACCATAGTTTACGAACGTGAACCTATGTTTACGACCGTGAACTTGGGTTTACGAGCGTGACTAGGTTTCTCGAACAAAACTATGATTTTCGGTCGTTATCCTATGTTCACAAGCGTGAACCTATGTTCACGGTCGTAAACCCATGTTCACGGTCGTAAACCCAAGTTCACGGTCGTAAACATAGGTTCACGTTCGTAAACTATGGTTCACGCTCGTGAACCCAGGTTCACGCCCGTAAACATAGGTTCACGCTCGTGAACTTAGGATAACGACCGAAATTCTTAGTTCAATCGAGAAACCTAGTTTATCGAACGTAAACCTGGATTCACGAGCGTTAACTATGATTTACGCCCGTTATCCTATGTTTTCGCTCGAAAATATAGGTTAGTATTCGATAAAACCTGGTTTTACGTTCGAAAACCCTAGTTTATCGATCGTTAATCCTAGTTTTTCGACCGCACGTAATTATTGGACAATTGGCTTGCCATAGACGTATGTATAATAAACGGGTCCTGTTAAGATGCTTAATCTTTTAAGTATCTAGCTGGAATTGTATATGGAATGGCAATAACGTGAACAAACTATATATATTTATACACAATTAGTATGGTCAAAGCTCAAACCTCAGTAATATATTGGTGTATTGTTACATCATGATTTGTCTAGAGCATATATTGCCAACAATTATGCAATTCTCTTATCCAGTGTCATTTTGAGTATTCTTGTTCTTCTTAGTAAAATCAGGGAGTACGTTAGTACGTTATAACGTACTCCCTGGTAAAATGAGTTTACTAAATAGTTGAACAATATAATACACACTTAAACTACGCAAACAAATTTCATAGTATAATTGTAGAATATCTTTGTCTGAATAGTATCTCATTTCTCAGAATAAGCGTGTTTTTTAATATTGAAAATACTTAATAGAGTTAATCAATTACGACTTAATCATGTTTATAACATATACAACTACATATGACATGATATGTTCAAGAAAACTTTGTTAAAATATCTTATTTACATGGATACAACACTAGAGGTAGCCAGTCAACTGTTTATTTTCCTGTTGTTAATAGTTTTAGTTATTCTGCTGTTTACTATAATAGAATCTTGGACTGAAATAACTAGCCCGAAAACCTGAAAATATTTAAAAAATAAAATCTTATGTGAATTTTAAAAAGGAAATCAAGACGTTTTTTTAAAACAATACACTACTCAACTTTTATAATCGGTCACTTTTCAAAGAATTATTTATTTTTTAATAATTCATATTTTCATTTGAAATTTTAACTGGCGCCGTTTAACAAATACCGCTAGCGATTTATAAAACTAAATCTGCCTTGACTGGATTAAAACCTTGTTGATAAACTTAATAAAATATTGGTATGTGTTTCGGTGATTTCCAGTTTTTAGTATTTTTCAAAAAACCTGGGTGACCGATTATAAAAGTTGAGTAGTACATGTATATGGAAATTGCTGAACTATTATCGTTTGTGACTTTACTTTTATTTTTTCATAATAATGTGATCAGTGTAATTGTGATAGCGATTTCTTTTATATTTTGTGATGTGCTTGAAACTGTAATATTAACAATTGCGTATAATAATAATAATAATAATAATAATAATAAATTCTTTATTTCATGAAGATACAACTCATTAAGATTATACAAACAATTGCACAACACTTATCTTCCGTGAGGCCTTCTAATAACAACAGCAACTTATAAACAATAGCAAGTGAATACATGCACGTAACATTAATACTATGTTACAAGCTGGCATGCAAAACAAGTATTCACTATTAACACAACTTAATTTGAGCAGAACACCTGTTATCTTGAAATAGAAATAGTTTATAATTGTATTTGAAAGCATAAATAGAAACAGAAGTCCGGATATTTTCTGGGATTGAATTCCAAGTCCGCATGGCAACATAGGTAAAAGATTGTTTTAAATATTCGGATTTAGGTCTAGGATGTTTAATGTCATGTTTAATGCATGATCTTAAATTATATCTGTTATTTTCAGAAAATTTTGGTGTATGATTATGAATTGCTTTATAAACTAAAACACCTACTTCAAATTTACATGTTGTTTCAAATGACATCCAATTTAACTCATTGACAAGATTTGCAGAAGGTGTATGTAAAGGTTTTTATCAAAATCCAGCGTGCAATGCTTTTTTGTAAAGTAACAACCTTTGTAAAATTTGATTTGGTACAATCACTCCAAAGGATAGAACCATAATCAAATAATGGAACTAAATATGCATTATAGAATAGCTTTTTCATATCAAGTGTCAAATATTTAGATATTCGTCTTAAAAGAGTGAATTTACTCGATATATGATTACAGACTTTGCTTATCTGAACATCCACTTTAGATGTTGATCTGTTGTAATTCCGAGAAGTTTTTGAGAAGACACTGATTGTCAATTAACTATCGAAAGAGTTACTTTTCGAGAATGGTTTATTTTATATTTTGAACCTAATAGCATACATGTTGTTTTTGTAGGATTTATAACCATGTTATTTATAGTGCACCATTTATTTATGTTATTTAAGTCTGTTTGTAATTTATTCTCAATGGATGACACATCCAAACCCGTTGTATGTAGCGTGGAGTCATCAGCATACATGTCAACTGAAGCTTCTTTGGAAGTTAAACATAGATCATTTACATAAATCAAGAACAAAAGTGGTCCTAGTATGGATCCCTGAGGGACACCAGATTTGATGATTCTCTCCTCAGATTGATACTGTCCTACTCTGACTAATTGTGTCCTGTTAGAAAGATATGACTGAAACCAACGTATTGTTAAAGGCGAAATGCAGTTTGTATAATAGTATCTCATGATCAACCTATAAACCGAAACATTGTGGTTAGAGTGTCTGCCTTGCATTCGGGAGGTCGTGGGTTCGAGTCCCCTGACCGCGTCATACCAAAGACTTTAAAAATGGAGTAGTTACTTGTAACCCAAGTCTGACAAGCAAATAATGGGTAGTACTACGTGTGGTCAACCCGGTGTCAGAATAATGTGTCTGGGTGGGGTATCATGTACTACGGCGTGGCATTCCAGTGTGGCAGCACTATATTTGCTTCAAGTAGACTGTAGATAGATACATAGCACTACACACAATCACTCACACAATAGTCCAGACATAATGCCGAGTCAACGGGTACTCTTCCCGGGGGCTGATATGGTAGAGGGACTTTAAACCTTAGAAATCATCATCATCAACCTATAAAGCTACTAGTCTTTCCATTAATAATATAATATATTTAATTGCTAAATTACTATCTGACAAAATCTTTGATCTCTGAAATGTAAGGTTACCATGATAAGTTGCAAAACTTGTTGTGCCATCCAGTGAATATGTAGCCAGTACGTCATTTTTTTAAAACTGTAAAATCGTTTCATCAACGTGGGTGGTTGACGAAGTAAACTTCATGAGATCCAATCTCAGACTTTCTATGCAAGACTTTACGAGATTTTCTTTTTCGCTCAACTTGAAGATATTTGCTCAACTGGCGTCGTTGTACAAATCCTTGATAACTTTCACAGAAAATCTGTGCCCCATCTCGGAAGTATTAATTACAGCTTTGATATTTACTTTATATATGTACTCAGCTGATGTTAACTGCTTTCTAAAACCATAAATATAATCACAGACCTAACAAAAATGTTATAATATGTCTGTGATATAATTAAAAGTGTTGATCTTAATAGTTTTACATCGTATCGTTACGTGTGTAAATTGATACCAGCTTTACCGTACGTAACGACTTTTACCCACAACCAGTCTTTGGAAATCCCCAGGCCAACATAGTTTAGCTGATGTTTCTCTACCAAGATTTAGGTACTTATTTTCATAAGACAGTAGTACTGTACTGTTAAAACTTATGAATTTAAAGAAATATATTCTATTGTAAGATAGTGTTCAAAACATGTCTGAGCTAAAAGTGTAAAACATGTCATTTTTAAGCGGCATTACAGCACAGATTACAAGGGAAACAGCAAACCAGCACATGTTTATAGCCGGCCTTTGTATAGCCTGGTTCCCTAGACTCCCACAATGCTTTGCATATCATTATGGGAGGCCGAGAACCAGGCTAGCTATTGTTGACTCATCAAATACCCAAATCCACCAAAATATACCCGAATCCATACAAATTTACCCAAATATGCAAAATCTGTAGGGAGCGAATGTTTAACTAATGGTCTGTATTGTATGTAGAAGCACCACCAATTTGCATTAAAACTTGAACAAAATCAAAGGGTATACATATTGAGAAAGTATCGATGACAAGATGTAAACGAACACATACACGCATTAACAACACCATCAACCCTATTAATCAAGAAATACTAGGTACAATTTCACCTAAATTCTCATAAGATCTTGAAATTCAGAGGGGGAGGTGGAGGGGCGAGGGGCGAAGTTAGGGAAGCCCAACCTCAAAAGTGCGCAACCAACAAAATTAAGACAAAAACTAAATAATAATTTTTAAAAAAAGAGAAAAAAATAAATATATATATTAAAATCTAAAACATACAGCTTTGTGATGTTTTCCTAGAGTTTGTATATATATAGTTATTTTTTTACAGTCTACAATGCAGCGCAGACGGGTACATCTCATGCGAAGGTAGGGAAACCCAACCTCAATAGAGTGACACCAGTGTTTGTATGTGTTGACAACAATATATTAACTGCTAAAAACTACCAGTTTACACCACAAAAAATGAAAATGGCGGAAAGCTACAGAAATATCATAAGGCCAAGTGTCCTAAATACACAGACAGAAAAAAGGAACGAAACAAGAGACCCAGGACTGGGTCTGAAATCGACACCTGTTCGCGTGCTCAACGATGAAAACCCTTTCATCTGATGTGCTAACTGTGGAATAAAGTATTGCTCAGCATGTACTAAAACAAGCTTAAGATAATATAGATTTCTATCAAACCAGAATATGGATATTTCGTGGTACTGCAGTACATATAACACCTCCTACCAACACTACAAAGCATGAACAAATCCCTCAATGAAATGAAAGATACAAATGAACATTCAGGGGAAAAAAGGAAAACATCGGCAAAGAAATAGGCGAACAACTCGAAATAAAAACAAGCGATCTAAAAGAAGACATACTAGTAGATATATAAAAACGAGCTACTAAGTACCATATAGGTCAGAATAACAGAACATGACGACATATATATTATACAATTTACCTGAAAGTCAAAACGAAAATGGTTAAGAAGAAGACGAGAAACACTTTCAGACACTTTAAATTAAACTGGATATAACCAGAACAGATAACAACACAAGCTTCAGAATAGGAATTAAGGCGCCAGGAAAATCCAACCACATACAGTAGTTCTAGAAAGCAAAACCCCAAAAGGGAATACTTACACGAATCTAAAAACATTCAAAGTAAAGCCCAATATTTGTTATAAAAGAATGAGCATCACTGCAGAGAGGAGAAAGAAAATAACGAAGAAACAATGTCAGTGAACTCCGAGCAAGTGGGTGGGTTTTAACCCTCTAAATAGACAAAACTATTCAAACACACTAACAATGATAAAGCACAATCAGCAGCTACTACGACAACAACGCAGATAGTCTTATCAACAAAATGGCAGAACTAAACCTACTGGTCAACAGATGTCATCGCAATAACAGAAACAGATAAAAAAAAAAAAAAAAAATCCCGGTATCAACTGAAAACTTCATACTAGAGGGATACGATATTTTCTAAAATAATTATGGGGGGAAAAAAGAGGAATCATCCTATATACAAAATCTGATCTCAATGCTATCGACATAAATATCAAATCAGAATCATTAGAATCCATAGGATGCAAAATTAAATTGCAAAATAGTGATACATTAGTGATTTAATGTATATATAGCAGCCCAAATTCTGACAAATATCGAATAAAAGAACTATCACATGTGTTATAATAGGAATCTAAAAAAAGAGCAATTGCTTTTGGTTGGAGACTTTAATTTAGAAGAAAGAAATTGACTGGGAATGGAAGAACGCTAACGTAAGTGAAAATCACTCAAAATCACCCAGCTTTTCAATTTCTAGAGTGTGTAAGAGATAATTGTTTAACACAACAAGTAAATAAACCAACAAGATAGCGAACACTAAATGTACCAAGACACTCCTAGACCTTATTTTAAACAGTGAATAGAACATGATTGAAAATGTGAATTACTTGCCAAGTCTCGGAAAAAGTGATCATAAACTAGTTATGTTTAAATATGATTGCTATATAGAATAGAAGGAATGACAGAGACAACGAGAAACTTCTTCAGAGGTAGGCCTAACTGCATAGAGACGAAGAAAGATCTTGGCAGAATCAATTGGAATGAATGGGGTTATAAATGGCAACAATGTTGATGGGTCTTGGGAAATCTTTGCCTATAAAATACACAAACAAACAGAGAAACACATACCAGTGTGCAAAGATAGAATAAGACACAACAGCGAACTACAATTCTTAAGTCAAGACTCGATAAACAAAGTCAAAATAAAAAGGAAATGAGGCACAAATATCTATACAATTAAACACATTCAAATTATGCTTTATATAAAAATACAAGAAACTCTGCAATGTGACCAATTAAAAATCAAAATATGTGTATGAAAAAACTATCTGAAGAAATAAAACTAAAACACGATGTCTGGAAATATGTAAGAACTAATACTAAAACAAAATCCAGACGATGGAAGCCTAACAAGAATTAAACGATGAAGAAAAAGCAGATATCCTGAACACATATTTCGCAAGTGTTTTAAAACAAATGGGCCAATATGGCCCGATATCGATCACCTGAGTACTGGCCCATTATCGAACTTCTTCGAAATCTCATGGTCATATACAATCTGTGCACGTTTGGTTAAGATTGTTCAAGAAATGTGGCCTAGGTTGTGTAAACAACATTGATATAAAGACACTGACAACGTTTGGTAAATATCAAATACAAAATGAAGGTGCTAGAGTGTAACCCTGGAGCATGGCCAAATGTGACCCCAGGGCTACATGTATTATATCAGAGCTGTGTGCCTTGTGGTTTCAGAGAAGGATATTTTTTAAGTACAAGTCTATGTAAAACATGTGACCCCTGGGGCAGGGCCAAATGCGACCACAGGGTCACCAATTGAATAAACTTGGTAAAGGACCATAAGCTCATAGTAAATGCAAAATATTAAACCTCTAGAATATTGTTATTTTCTTTACTATATAAGTCTATGTAAAACTGTGACGCCCGGGACGGGGTCAAATTTGACCCCAGGGTCACCATTTGAACAAACTTGGTGGAGGACCATAAGCTCATAGTAAATGCAAAATATTGAACCTCTGGCTCTTGCAGTTTCAGAGAAGAAGATTTTTTAAAGTTTTTCTCTATACAAGTCTATGTAAAACTGTGACCCCCGAGGCAGGGCCAAATGTGACCCCAGGGTCACCATTTGAACAAACTTGGAAAAGGACTATAAGCTTATAGCAAATTCAAAATATTAAACCTCTGGCTCTTGCAGTTGCAGAGAAGAAGATTTTTTAAGTTTTTCCCTATACAAGTCTATGTAAAACATGGGACTCCTGGGGCGGGACGAAATGCGACCCAAGTGTCCCCATTTAAACAAACTTGGTAAAGGACCATAATCTTATAGTAAACACAAAATATTAAACCTCTGGCTCTTGTAGTTTCAGAGAAGAAGACTTTTTAATTTTGTTCCTATATAAGTCTATGTAAAACTGTGATCCCCAGGGCGGGGCCAAATTAGACCCCAAGGTCACCATTTGAACAAACTTGGTAGAGGATCATAAGCTTATAACAAATGCAAAATATTAAACTTCTGGCTCAAGCAGTTTCAGAGAGGAAGATTTTTTAAGTTTTTTCCTATACAAGTCTATGTAAAACATGTGACTTCTGGGGCGGGGCCAAATGCGACCCCAGGGTCACCATTTGAACAAACTTGGTAAAGGACGATAATCTTATAGTAAATACAAAATATTAAACCTCTGGCTCTTGTAGTTTCAGAGAATAAGACTTCCCCCCACCCGCCCCCCACCCTTATATAAGTCTATGTAAAACTGTGATCCCCGGGCGGGGCCAAATTAGACCCCAAGGTCACCATTTGAAGAAACTTAGTAGAGGACAATAAGCTGATGCTACATGTAATACATGAAAGCTCTGTGCCTTGTGGTTTCAGAGAAGAAGATTTTTTTAAAGTATTTTCCTATATAAGTCTATGAAAAACATGCAAAATCTCAATATACAAATTTTGGATCCCCAGGGCATGGTCATTTTTTACCCCGGGGACTTCATTTGAACAAACTTGATAGTCTATGCGTTGGCGATCATTTTAAAAGAAAAAACTGTAGAAATCTGTCCAGCGGTTCTGGAGAAGAATATTTTTTAAAGTTTAAACTATATATGGTAATGGCGGCCATCTTGGATGTCGCGCTGACCTAATTTTAACAAATTCAAAAAGCATTCATCTAAGGATCATCCATTTGAAGTTTGGTCAAAATTGGCCATGCGGTTTTTGAGGAGAAGTCGTTTGAAGCAAAAGTTAACGACGGCGACGACGACGACGACGGTCGACGGACGAAGAGTGATCCCACCATTTGAAATTATAATAAGATATTATAATACAACATTAGATTATATAGATATTAACAATTTTAAAGTAGAAAAAGAAAAGACCATTAACCCGTCCAAAATTCCAGGCCCCGACGGGATTCATCCAAATTAAACTACTGTTAGACTGTAAAAAGAGGAAAATACAAAATCTCTTTCCTCAATATTTAAAAAATCAATATTTCAATGAAAACTAATGTAGAAGATTACACATAGGCACAACAGAAACCAACGATACATATTTTCTAAAGAATCATAACAATATACGAACAACCATAACTGATACACAAGAAGAAAAATACATTGGCGTAATAGAAGACACTAAATTAAAATTCAACACACACATCATCACAAAAGTAAACAAAGCAAATAGAAACCTAGGAATCATAGCCAGAACACTTTCACATAATATGGACAAAACCATTGGTATGCACCTTTACAAATCGATCGTTAGGCCCCACCTCGAATATGGAATTAGTGTATTGGTCACCCCACCTGAAAAATGACAAAATTATTATTGAAACTGTTCAGCGCCGGGCTACAAAATTGATAAGAAATAATAATTTATCATATAAAGAGAGATTATTACACCTTGGTCTCGCAACCGTAGAGTACAGGAGAACAAGAACAGATATAATTCAGGTATCAAGATACTGCAAGGATACTGCAAGGATACTGCAAGGATATGACACTATTAGTGGAAAAGAACTATTAAAATGGCTAATTACACTAGAACTAGGGGAACTAGTCTTAAACTGTTCACTAGAACACAGTATGCGAGATATCAGAAAGCAGTCCTTTGGAAACAAGGTAGTAAACACTTGGAACAGTTTACCAAACCATGTAGTAACGGCACCAAGTAAAAATTAACAGCTTCAAGAGTAGGTTGAACAAACACTTAAAGTCACTAGAGATAAAATTAAACCTCACTACTACATACCGACCGTACCAATGAAACAAAATACAAAAAAGAGAAAAACATTAGAAGGGCCTCAAGAAGCTTTTTATAAGCTTACATACGGTCTCGGACCAGTGCGTTACCGCAAGTAGACATATACTGTTAACAATTTAGTGTTAAACCTACTAAAATGCTATATTGTGTCAACACTATAGCACCTTTAATTTGCATCCGATCTTTACTAAACGTGGTCAGAGTCTTAAAGACCTAAATATGGCTCTATATTAATTCATTCTCGTAATTCAATATTGGACAACGAAAAGAATGCTTATAACGGCACATTACTACGAGCGTGAGGATTAACAAAAAGAGGCCCGTATCCAAAGTCAGTTTTATTGGTTATCTTATTTTCAGAGAATCTATTTGACTTTCTACATCCCTTCGACACATTCCATTGCTAAACACGTACGCTGTCTCACAGAAGAACGCGTAAAGAACGCATAGCAGATATGGCAAAAGAAAATTATTTAATGTTTAGTAGTCGCACTGTCAGTCCGTTCGTTCGTCTGTACAATCGTGTCCGCTTAATAACTCTGACAATAATGGACGGATTTTCAAATAACTTGGCACAATTGCTCACCACAACCAAAATACCTGCATGGGTTGTGACGTTACGGTCCGGACACGAAATTGCTTACCTGTTTTTGACCTATAAACTGCAAGTGTGACCTTGACCTTTGAGGTATGGACCTGGGTATTGCGCGCGACACAACGTCTTGTTATGGTGATCACGTGTGCCAAGTTATTTAAAAAATCCATGCAGGGGTTGTGAAGTTACGGTCCGGACACGAACTGCGGACTGACGAACGGACGGAAATTTCGACCTATGAACTGCAAGTGTGACCTTGATCTTTGAGGTACGGACCTGGGGTTTAAGCGCGACACATCGTCTTGTTATGGTGATCACTTGTGCCAAGTTATTTAAAATCCCGTCAGGGGTTGTGACGTTACGGTCCGGAAACGAACTGCGGATTGACGGACGGACAGACAGCCAAATGGTGCGATTACTATATGCCCCCGAAAGGGTGGGCATAAAAACAAACATCCTCTATACACACGGTAAATACTGAATGATGAATGTTTCTGTTCACGATGCAGTTCAGACAGTTCTGGGGGCTCTACATGGGACGTAAACGGAAATATTTAAAACAATAGTTCGTGTCAACAAGCAACAACTTGTGTCCCAAATTTAATGAATATAATCATGACTTATGTTAAAATCGTTTCATATTTTTTGTTAGGGCCTCTATTTTCACTCCATAAACACTTCATGTTTTGAACAAATAACTAGTGTCAAAGTATTAACACGGATGAATTCTTGAACGCATTCGTAAACCACTTGATTTAATTAAAATGCTATATGTTTTTCCCTCTAGAACCCTCACTTTACATAACTTGGCCAGCATCTGTCTATCGATAAAAGCTTGGACGAGTTCGAAAAACAGCAATATCGGATAATAAACAATATGGCCCTTGATTTTATGAAACATTGCTATATTTTGTCTTGTCAACACTCTGGCATCTTTATTTCGCCTCCAGTCTTTACCCGAGTTAAAATTGCCCTTGCTTTAATGAAAAATGCTTTATTTGCTTTGTCAACACTCTAGCACCTTCATTTTGCATCTGATTTTCACCAAACTTGGAAAGAATTCTAATATCAATAAAAGCTCGGACGAGTTCGAATAACGCCGATATCGGACAATAAACACTAGTTGTGGCCCTTGATTTCATGAACACATTCCATATTTTGTCTTGTCAAGTAGAACCTTTATTTTGTATCCGATCTTTACCAAACCTGGTCATACTTAGTATTGATGAAAGAAAGTTAACACCAGAGAAATACCATTGATTTAATTCAGGGCTCACACTGACCATTTACAGGTAAAAGCCACACATTTTTTAGTTTATGAAAAATGCTATAGTTTATCTTGTCAACATTCTAGCACTTTCACTTTGCATCCAATCCTTCCCAAACATGGCCAGAATCGTAATATTGATAAAATCTCAGACGACTTAGAAAAACACATAATCAGAATCAAATAATAAACACAGGAATTATATGGTCCTGGGTTTTAATGAAAACATACTATATTTTGGCTTGTCAACTACTTTGCATCCGATCTTAACCAAACTTGGTCAGAGTCTTAATTTTGATATCAGCTCCAACAACTTCGAACCACCTTTATCGGAAAATTCCCTTGTTTTATTAAAAAATGCTATATTTTGCTTTTTTAATCAGCAGCTACCTCATTTTGCATTTAGCATCTTTACCAAACCAATGTTCTGAATATTAATAAAAGGAAGACCAGCTATATCTGACTCACACCCATATGTACACGCCCCCACCCCTACACCCATGCCAAGAACCCACACACATATTAAACACAACAACAACAACATTTTATTTTTAAAAAAGTATCTGGGTCATAGAGGAAAGCGTCTACAAAATCAAATACTAACCATGTCAGACTTGAAACATCAGCCCTTGAATTAGTTTTAAATAAAATCTTAACTTTACATTTTATTTACACTCTAGCTTATTAACACTCTAGCTCCTTCAATTTTCATTTGATCTGTTCCAACCAAACTTGTTCAAGATGTATGATGATCATATCATATCTAACCCACCCCTCACCTGTCATAAACGCCGTGTTAGCAAGTAAAGCATCCACAAGCCATCTTGTTTTTGTAAATGGGAATAACGATTAACAAATTGGGTATAAGGAGATATATTTCGAAAGGCAAACATCCAAGAACCAGAGGTAAAACAGACCCTAATTGCTGTAATTTTTTGTGTCGAATTCAAGCAAAAAACAAAGCTTTCATGCTCTAAACAAGAGAGTCAAAATGGCTCACTTCATGATCTTCGCAAAAATAAAAATTGTTAAACAAGCTTATAATTCATAACAGAATGAGATCACGCAATGTTTTAAATCCCTAGTAGTGAATATTTGGCTGTAGGGTGGTGATCTCAACGGCTTCCCAGAGGTTATGTCCAAATGGGTGGGGGATGGACCCCGGGGGCAATGCTGGTTCAAAGGTTGTATCCGTCTGCCCAGAAAATGTGTATATGTTTATAGAGTGTGCATCTTAAGGGTTTCCAAGTTATGGACCATCGACCATCGCATCTTACCATCGACCATCGCATCTTACCATCGCATCTTACCATCGATCATCGCATCTTACCATCGACCATCGCATCTTACCATCGCATCTTACCATCGACCATCGCATCTTACCATCGACCATCGACCATCGACCTAGACATTTTTCTACGGTAATCGTGAGATCTTGATCAGCATGAGAACTGATAAGTCGATGGTCGATGGTCGATGGTAAGATGCGATGGTAAGATGCGATGGTCGATGGTAAGATGCGATGGACCATCGACCATCGCATCGTCGATGGTAAGATGCGATGGACCATCGACCATCGCATCTTACCATCGACCATCGCATCTTACCATCGCATCTTACCATCGACCATCGCATCTTACCAACGACCATCGCATCTTACCATCGAGTCTTACCATTAACCATCGCATCTTACCATCGACCATCGCATCTTACCATCGACCATCGACTTATCAGTTCTCATGCTGATCAAGATCTCACGATTACCGTAGAAAAATGTCTAGGTCGATAGTCAATGGTAAGATGCGATGGTCGATGGTAAGATGCGATGGTAAGATGCGATGGTCGATGGTAAGATGCGATGGTCGATGGTCCATCACATCTTACCATCGACCATATGCAAGCAGGGTTATAGTCAAGATGAAGCTGGATAAATACATTGAGTCGTTAATGTCAATGCTTGATAAAAAGTTCAAGATTGCCGCGTTTCCCTTTAAGGAGCAGATCATTTGCTGTTCTGTGATTTCAGATTAAAACTGTACATACCTTGTATATGAGTTTGTTATATTACGTATTAATTCCTGCAAAATTAAAAAATGTGTGTGAGTAACTGGTGAAAACCAGCTGTACATCCTTATATGTATCGGTCTATCCTCCGAGCACGTTAAAGAACCATAGGAATCTATTCGATAATAAGAGTAGGACACAGTTTCCGGATTCCTATGTATACTTCCCCTCTCTCTGGGGCAGCTCTAAATAACCTGTACTGTGTTGATGAGCCGTTAAACAACATTCAATTCAATTCAGTTCCAATCTCATTAAAATCGAATCCTAATAATTCTTCGATACTCTCCGCTATAGGATCTGACAACTCTGCCTTGGAGGTCACGTCAGATCAACCTTTCATCTAATCAATATTCATGAGACGATAAACTAACCAATGAAATCGCGCGTTTTATATGCAGTTCAGATGATGTTCGAGTGAACTGAACAAACGAAAATCCACATACAACACATATATCCGAATAAGATCAAGTCGCCGTGTGTTAATGCTGTGGATTGCATGATAAATTCAAAGAAATGCACTAAATGGCATGTTTTACAGCAAGAATACGAAGAAAATCATAGTCAATTGTTTTGAAAACATTCAGAACATTATTCTACAGAGATCATTAAATTGCAACATAGTATGTATGTATCAATACATTTGGCCCGATAGCGCATTCGGTAGCGAGGTAGACAATTATTATTATCCGCGAGAGAAATTTTACTGTGGGTTACGAGTTCAACCCTACAAAGCGGTACCATAATTTTCCTTTGTACTGCTATTGAATTCCATCAAACAATCTTGGTTTTATTAAGCGAATATTCAATAGTGGTTGATGTGTTATGTTTGTCAACGTAATTTGTGTGTGTTTTATATGCTAAAAGTTATGGGCATTGTCTCTTTCAATACCGAGTGTAGTCTGCTCCATAGCGTTTGAATGAAACGCGACATGCGCAGTGAAGCAGTCTATATCGAACGATTTTGAAGGCTGAAATCTGATTGGCTAATCGTAAGGTCAATCTGACGTGACCTCCAATGCGGCATTGTCAGATCCTTAGTAGTGTAGAGTATCGTAGCGTGATAAAGGGTCTGATTTGAATGAGATTGTACATCCTTCTGTCTGTAATTTCTCCAACTCAGCTGATGGTTATCATGGAACTTGATAAACCTATCAAGCTATTGATCATGTTGTGCCCTGGAGTTGTATAACTCTGTAATACATTATTGTCATTTATATGGAAACAATTTGTGAAGTTTGCGTTTCCAGAAATCTCAAAACCCTTCAAGGTGTCTTCATGAAACTTGTTACACATAATTATCTGGCTAATGATATTGTTGTGCACTTTGTAGTATCAATGATTTTGGCATTTCCTTTGTTATTTTTAGGATGGCGAGTTCTCCGTCGTCCGTCCGTACGTCGTCCGTCATTAACTTTTGTCTCGTTAAGACGATAGGGCCTTCATTTTTCATCTTTACCAAACTTTACCACACTGTTAATATCAATGAAAGCTCGGACAAGTTCGAAAACCAGCCAAATCAGACCAGTAACAGCGGAGTTACGGCCCTTGAGTTAGTTAATATTGCTATATTGCTATATTTTGCCTCGTGAAGACGATAGGGCCTTCATTTTTCATCCTGTCTTTACCAACCTTTAACAGATTGTTAATATCAATGAAAGCTTGGACAAGTTCAAAAACTTGCCAACAGCGGAGTTATGGCCCTATATTTTACCTCGTTAAGACGATAGGGGCTTCATTGTTCATCCGATCTTTACCAAACTTTATCAGATTGTTCGTGTCAATGAAAGCTCGGACAAGTTTGAAAACCAGCCATATCGGACCAGTAACTGCGGAGTTATGGCCCTTGATTTAGTTAAAAAATGCTATATTTTGCCTCTTTAAGATGATAGGGCCTTAATTTTACCAAACTTTACCAGATTGTTAATATCAATGAAAGCTCTGACAAGTTAAAAAAACAGTCATATCGGACCAGTAACAGCGGAGTTATGGCCCTTGATTTAGTTAAAAATGCTATATTTTGCCTTGTTTAGATGATAGGGGCTTCATTGTTCATCCGATCTTTACCAAACTTTATCCGATTGTTAATGTCAATAAAAGGTCGGACAAGTTCGAAAACCAGCCATATCGAACCAGTAACAGCGGAGTCCTTTGATTTAGTTAAAAATGCTATATTTTGCCTCGTTCCAGATTTCAATGAAACTTTGCTGGGATGATCAACACCAAGCCTAGTTGTGCATGCCATTGTCACGTTCCGGTTTACAGATATTTGGCAGAGTTATGGCCCTTTAAAGGATTTTGATACCACAAATCTTTTCCGGGCTAGTTCTCCTGAACCCCTGACTGGATAAAGACGAAACTTGACAAGGATGATCAATATCAAGCCTAGTTGTGCATATCATCGCCATATTTCGGTTGAATGATTTTTGGCAGAGTTATGGCTCTTTGAAGGTTTTAATACACAAACTTTGTCTAGATTAGTCTCTTCTGAACTCTGCCAGATTTCAGCAAATCTTGGCGAGGGGCGAGGATAATCAGTACTAAGCCTAGTTACACCTTTCATTGCCATGTTCTGGTTGAATAAATGTTGGCAGAGTTATGAGCCCTTACAGGTTTTAATACACTAACTTTGTCTAGACTAGTTCTCCTGAACCTCTGCCTGGATTTCAACAAAACTTTGCAGGGATGATCGGTACCAAGCCTAGTTGGTATATCATCACCATGTTCCGGTTGAATGATTTTTTAAAGACTTATGGCCCTTATACATAAAATTTATCTTGAGCAAGTAGAGCGTCCACAGGCCCTCTTGTGCCTCTTGTTTTTAGCTCTATTGGCCAAGTTCGAAAACCAGCCAGATCGGACCAGTAACAGAGGAGTTATAGCTCTTGATTTAGTTAAAATGCTATATTTAGCCTCGTTAATACGGTAGGGCCTTCATTTTTCATCTGATCTTTACCAAACTTTACCAGATTCTTTAGTTATGGCCCTTGATTTAGTTAAAAATGCTGTATTTTGCCCAAAACTTTCAAAAAACCGTAAGTTACAGTCACTCGCTTCATTGATGTTTTTAGAGCCATGTTAGCCAGCAGAGCCTCCACAGGCCCTCTTGGGCCTCTTGTTCTAATTGAAGTTCTGTTCTGCAGCATTACTTGAAAATTACTAATGGGATAATGGCCTGATTGGAGTGAAACTTGACACATTGTAAAAGTACAATGAGATGAAGTGCAGAGGTCAAGAACAAAATCCCTATCTTCTTAAAATAAAAGTTATTGCCCTTTGTAATATGTATGCCCCTGCCAATGGAATTTGAGTATAAGGAATATATAGTTAGGCTTGTGCATCCCTTCCGAAGTACAGTATGTTCATTATGTACGTACCGGTTTCGTGTCAGGGCCGTAACTCGACAATTGATAAAAAATATAGTCAGCATAACGGTTCACCAAATGGAGATGGAATGGCACGTACTGTTGCCGCCAATCTGGGGACGAGGTCACGACAAAAGGTCAAAGGTTAAACTTGTGTGAAGGCTATTACTCAGCAATGAATGGTTAGATATTTGCAGACAGGTTCACCACACTGAGACAACTACAGCCAACCTAGGGTCAAGGTCACAATGAAGGGCAACGTACATACATATGTCGAGGCTTAGTGTCTTGGACATAGCTATGCAATGAATGATTGTATTAAAACTAGAAATGTGTCCATAGGACACGGATGCCCCCGGTATAAGTTACTAGAACTATCATATTCGCCAAAAAAAGAAAATGAATTCAAAACATGGACCGTTTCAAAAGTTATTGAGCGGAAAAGGAGCCATAACTCCTTCAGAAATTGACCGATGCTGACCTAAATCAAACTTGGCCTGTATTTTATAATTACACAGCTACACACCAAATATTAATTATAAACATGGACCCTTTCAAAAGTTATTGAGCGGAAACCAATTTGTTGCAGAAAATTAAGTCGAAAAGGGGCCATATATGACAACTCCTGCATAAAATGAGCAACGTTGACCGAAATCGAACTTTACCTGTATTTTATAATTACACAGCTACACACCAAATATTAATTACAAACATGGACCCTTTCAAAAGTTATTGAGCGGCCAATTTGTTGCAGAATATTAAGTCGAAAAGGGGCCACAACTCCTGCATAAAATGAGCAACGTTGACCGAAATCGAACTTGACCTGTATTTTATAATTACACAGCTACACACCAAATATTAATTACAAACATGCATATGGACCCTTTCAAAAGTTATTGAGCGGAAATCAAATTGTTGCAGAAAATTAAGTCGAAAAGGGGCCACAACTCCTGCAGAAAATGAGCAACGTTGACCGAAATCGAACTTGACCTGTATTTTATAATTACACAGCTACACACCAAATATTAATTACAAACATGGACCCTTTCAAAAGTTATTGAGTGGATACAAATTTGTTGCAGAAAACTAAGTCGAAAAGGGGCCACAGCTCCTGCATAAAATGAGCAACGTTGACCGAAATCGAACTTGACCTGTATTTTATAATTACACAGCTACACACCAAAATTAATTAAAAACATGGACCCTTTCAAAAGTTATTGAGCAGAAACCAATTCGGACGGAAGGGACGGACGGACGGACAGGGGTAACACTTAATGCCCCTTTCGGCATTCTCGAATGCTCGAATGCCGGGGGAATAATTATATTTAGAAGGAAAGTTCACCACATGGAGATGGAGTGTTGTGTACTACTCTTGCCAACCTAAGGTTAAAATCGCAGAAAATATCTAAGGTCAAACTTATCATGTCTGGGCCATACATCAGCTATAAATGATTTGATCAAAGAGAATGGTTCACCATAGGACAACATTTTGCATACAGTTCCAGCCGATTCAGGGCTGCAGCAAACTCATGTCGGCACTATATGTTTGGATCAAACAGATTTGGTGCAGCAAGGTTCAAAAATGGAGACCGAGTGTGTAAAACTTCAAACAACCTGGGGTCAAGGTCACAACAAAGGTCACTCATGTCAGGTCTATAACTCAGCAATGACTGACTGAATCAAATAGATATCGGATAGAAAGGTTCACATGGAGTTTCGCTTATCCCATCAAACTAGTGTCAAAAGGAAGGTTGGAGTTAAGGTCATTTTTAAGAATAAGATATGACCTTTCGTTATTTAACAAGTAATGAGCAAATGATCTTGGGTCCTAAACTTCAGATTTTTGGCTAGCTATTCTTCTCTCCCCGGCTATGGCGTCTCCATCAACATCGTCATTGGTTAACCCTTAACCTGCTACATATATATGATGGACTGTTCTAAATTTCTTTGAATTAAGATCATTCCATTTATGTGAAAAGGGGTGTTTTGGGGGAAAATGAACGATCAGCAGCCAGACATTGTAAACCCTGGTTTTCCAATGGATGCAAAGGCTGCTATAGTCGTGCTTAGCGGGTTAAGGGTTAACAGTTTACAGTAAGCTCATTTCTGACACTGAAACCACAGACACATTGATTTAGTGGTTTGTTTTGAACTCAACTGCAACTACATGACCCTGTGCTGGTCCAAATTTTACCTAAACCATTTGAACAATCTTGGTAGAGGATATTGTTTTAAAAAATCCTGTATAACTCGATGTAAAACTGTGATATACGAGACGGGTCCAGATTTAATCACAGGGTCGCTACTTTCATCTTGAAATTTTAATGCTCGGTACATATTTAATTAATACTTCGAGATTACCTTTAAATTACTCAGCTGAATATGTCAGATCATTTGAGGATGGCATCTCCTATTTCAATTCAAAATGGTGATTAAGTTAATCGGCAAACAAACATGTTACATTCTGTATATATAGAGATGGTTAACATGATTTTATTAAACAAGTTGGATCAAATCATATCTGATGCGAGGCAGTTTTGATCATCATATCAATTTTTGTCTAAATTAATATTAAATAGGTACAAAAGTGAGATTTTCATGTAGCTATCTACTGTAGGTTTCTTCAGTCTTGTCGGTACCACAGCGAGACGTTCAAACTGCCTCGTTGATACTATAACCCGGTTATCACTTACTGATGTCAACGAGGCAATTCCGATTGCATATCAAGCTGAACAGAAAAGACTGAACAATGATTCGTGCTTCATTTGCATATTTATTACACAAGTGTATCATGATATTTATGTCGTGGCTTTATTACGCTCCCACTCTGCAAGTTATCGTGCGATAAATATAAGTACCCTATTGTTGGCACAGCCATTATGATATCAGAATTATTCCTTAATTCTTTGGTCATAGTAGTTTCAACTGTTACGTATCCTGAAGACATATTCATAAATCTTTGAGCAAAACTCAAATGTGGAATTTTTCAAAGATTTCAACGACTTAACATATTATGATTTTTATACAAAGACGTGTATTGTCCGACAAAACTTTACAGAAATGAATTCAAAATATATGTATAGATTTTACACTTAACCCTTAACCCGATACATATATATAATGGACTGTTCTTTCTTTGAATTAAGACCATTCCATTTATGACTGATCAGCAGCCAAACATTGTAAACTCGCGAGGGTGATCTGGGTTTACAATGGACGCAAATGCTATTATAGTCCTGCTTAGCAGGTTCCGGGTTAAAATATGAACCAAAATATATGATATTTAAGTAGAGTCCGAGTTTTTGACGATTACAACGTCCATGTACAGACCGACCTGAATAATGGTAACATAAAGGAAAACATCAACATATTTTTGTGTTAGATTTTATTCACAGCAAAAACACTTTAAATAGCGGCAATAAATGAAAATTAGTATCATTAACACACAAAATAGAAATCATAATAGCAGCATAAAAATAAATAGTATATTAAAGAGACCATTGTTCGGGGCATTTGTTTCACCGGAAGGTTTTTCTGCAGTAGCTTAAGCAATTTAAATAATAAGTACATCAATTATATATCATTAGAACTGGTGTTTTCAGTGGTAATGAAAATTCCTTGGTTTTGAAAATCGGTTGAGAAATAAATATTTTACAGTCCAAATGATTTTTTGATGGGGCAATTCCTTGTTGGTGGGACAGCAGAAAATTAAGTAATTTCAAATTACTTTAGTTAGCCTTCATATTTTGCTATAAAACTTTCAGGGTTTCTGAATTTACGAATATCCAACAATTTAAAACCATTTTTATATAAAAAATAAAAATAAAATTACATGCAGCAGAATTTTGTATTGAAAATGCTCCATCAAAAACAGCTTTCGTGAATGAAATTTTGATTTCTCAACTGATTCTGAAAAGTAAGGTATTTTTATTCACCACTTAAAATGTCTGTTTCACTGATATGCAACTTATGTACTAGATGAATTTTGTCTGAAAAGTCCAAAAAAAACTTTGGCTGAAACAAGCGCCCCAAATAGTAGAGGCGATTTGGAAAAGTAATTGGTGCCAATACATATACAAAAGAAAACCATAATGTGCTTTAGTTTCATATGAAATGTCCACATGCATTAAATGAGCCCTATGCTCACTTCAGTTAAATTATTATTGATGAAAATCTTTTTCTGGAAATTTCGACCACTCCGCTTGTTTTTGATGTTTTATCATAAATATTAATTCACATAGGGGTTCATATTGCCAGCAGTTATGCATATTATAAAATAAAAAAGTGGTTGGATCACAAAATAAAAGTGTGTTATATCCTTAAAGCAACAAAAGAATTAATATTAATGATTACACCATAAAAACTAACCGAGTCGTCGACGTTTCCAGATCAAATTATTTCATTTAAAATAATTAAATCGGGCGGTTTCATGAGGCCTAGTTAATAGCATATGCACATTGAATATGGAACTGCAACACTTCATGATGGATTTATTCATAGGATTATCACCCAGAATTCTTCCAGCCTTTAAAGATGTTACTATTAAAATTAAACATGAAACTCTTTTTATAAAGGAGCACACGGCTATCTTGAAGGTTTTATCACACATTAAAATTAGCATCTCAATTTATTAATCCAGTAACATTTTGACTTTTAATTAAATTAAAAAAAGAAATTTAAATATAATATTGGTGCAATATAATCAACAGTAAGTAATATGCAAAAAGAATTTGCAATTAACTATTTTTAAAATTAATATTAATGATTCAAAACGTTAAAAAAATAACGGGACACTGCATGTTTTAAACAAATCATGCCATGACACTGTGTACCTTTAATACCAACAAATAAGCTGTGTAGGTTTTTATAGATTTTTTTCTTTCTTTGAATTATGGGCATTTATTTACACTATCATCCGAGTAACTCCCTAGCGACTGAGTAACACAAAAGCGGTGGGAAAACGAGGCTGGTTCAATAACATGGTAATAAACTTATTTACACCACCATACCTCTAAGAGACAGAAATGTGTGTACATGGAATTTTTAAAAGAATATATTATGTATTGGTCCCACAAATCTTGGTTGATTATATTGTATACAGTTATGATATATTAACATGTGTTGATAGCATTCACAAACTAACAAATTTGAATGAAATCTGTAAAAAATGTCTCAAAAAGTTGACACTGTTTATAACAAATTCTGCAGATGTTCAAAAGTGTAATAACAATTTTAACAATAAAATATGAATAGCACATACACAGCAGCATTAAATATAAAAGAAAGCACTATACTACATCACTTTTTCAAACATAAACTTAACAAATAAATATATATTAAAAACACTATCTAAATTCACACACCAATTAATATGTTATTAGATAATATCACAAAAGTACAGACTATATATATATATAGTTTTATTTTTTATTTTATTTATAAAAGTATAAATTAAAACCAAATAACAACATATTCCAAAGCTAGAACAAACAAAGGCATATTTTACCTTTTATATGTAAACTTATGCTGTTATACAATTTAACTGTTTATGCATTTAATACTAAATTGTTAAGAGAATATATTTTACAGAATTTTCTAAAAAAGGTAGTTCATATATTTTATTTCTTCTTTCCTCTCGTAAAACTTATTGCTAAATATATATTTATATAAAATGCAACTGCAAATGTTGAAATTTCTATGAAGTATGTTAAATGGTCTTAGAAATAGTTTGGTCAAGAACTTATTGCTAAATATATATTTATAAAAATGCAGCTGTTTGGACTGCAATTTTGGAATATTTTATCAAGTATGAAAAATGGTCCTTAGAAAATGTTTGGTCGAATTATTCTGTATTCATTCATAATCTTAGAAGACCCTCAACATGTGTAGGGCATTATAGCAAGGCTCTCTCCACAAAATGCTCTGTCCCAATATCAACTTTAACTGGTGGAGTGCGTGGTCCAGTGATAGAGCGTCGGACTTCAGTCCGAGAGGTCATGGGTTTGATTCTCACCGTGGCCATGTTATTTATACCTAAGCAAGATAATTAATCCACATTGGTTAGTACTTGTTTTTCTGGGAAGCCATCAAGAGTGATGTAACTTGCAAGAACTTGTTTCTCAATCAATGTTAATGACATAATTATGTATCTAACATAGTTTATTAAAATACTCAATGCCGATTGATTATTGAGATGTTTTTAAAGTTCCTATCAAGACCTCTGACATCATCATGTCCTTCAATCGTTAGGACGTCATTTTAAACTTATCCAAACATCCAAAACAACAATTATGTTATTTTAAAGCAATATCACGTTCAAATTAAAATTGTTAAAAACAAGATAAAGCTGTATATTTTCTTTGTCTGGTGTTGAGAGATGGGCAAACAATGTAGGTAAGTTGTGAAAAATTGTATTAAGTTCAGTCTCTTGAAAATGTGTATATTAAATAAATACAAATCCATGTTCGATAATAAACTAGAACTATCACTGAAGGTGATGAATATCCCAACCTTTTGATCAGTTGTTATGTGTACATGAAGTTTGGGAACAACACATTCAAAACTGTTTGAGGAATACAAGTAATAAAAATGTGTTACATGACGCAAAATATGTGTTATGCGACGGGACGTTATGGACAGCGTGATTCCTATATAGACCCCGATTCACTTTGCGGGATCAAAACCTGGTGTTTAGGACTTGAAACACATTGAAATCGCTGGCCTACAGCCCTTGTTATTGATGATCTTCAAGTCCTGTCCACCAGGTATTAATCTGGGACAATATAAACTCGCTGGAAATACTTTATTTCTTAAATCTAACATGGTTTATTAAAATACTCAAAGTTGATTAATCAGGTTATCGGGGAGGTCTTAAAAATATTACACAATACCTCTGACGTCATGTACGTCAACTGTTAAGACGTCATTTATACGGCAGAAAACACGTTAAACGTCGAGACGTCGTTTTAAACATCAGATGCTAAACAACAATGCAATACAATGCATTATTTTAAGTGACTCTACATTCCAACAAAATATTTAAAAGGATAAAGCTGTACATTCTTATCGTTTGATGTTAAGAGATAGGCATACAATGTAAGTAATGAGAATATCTATTTTATGCATCTCTCGACAAAATGTGTATCATGATACATACAAATTCATGTCAGATAAGAAATAATATATTTCCAGCGGGTTTATATTGCGCGAGATCAAAACCTGGTGTTGAAACCTGGACTTGAAACACATCAAAACCGCGGACCTGCGGACCTTGCTATCGATGAACTTCAAGTCCCGCCCACCAGGTCCCATCTAGGACAATATAAACCCGCTGCAAATATTTTATTTCTTACTTCAACTAAATCAATTTTTAATTTGTGTCAAGTTTGACATGCAAGCAAGGATACAGGAGGATTAGCTGAGTGACCTGATAGCCAGGCAATTAAATGAAAACTAGAACTATCACTGTAGGTGGTGAATACCCCCGTTTAAATTTTAAGTGAAACAAAGGGCCATAATTCTGTAATAAATTAGGCAATCAACAATGGGTGATGTAGAGGGACATAAGGTCATCAGTTGTTATGTGTATATGAAGTTTGGGAACAACCCATTCAAAAGTGTTTGTGGAATGAAAGTAATTAAAATGTGTTACGCGACGCGAAAAAACATGTGTAACACGATACGAAGGGACCTAAATGACAACGTGATTCCTATATAGCCCCAACTTCACTTTGTGAAAGCAGGGGTATGACAATCTGGGGAGAACCACAAACAGATGAGCTTTAAAGCCAATACACATGCTGAGTTATGGCTCTCAGATATTCTTCAATTCTTCAATGAAAACAACTAATATGCATCAGAACACGTCCATAACATACCACTAACATATAAGAATTAAAGGGACGCACAGCAATCTTTGTTTGTATGAAGCATTAAAATTAGCATCTCTTATTTAATTAAAAAAATTTTTTTCGGTCTCCATATTTTGGAGACCCATTTATTCTCCCCGTTCAATGAGGGTCGAGGAGGACCATCCCCTCGTACATCTTACAACATTTACATTTATTTATTTTTTTACAATTTTTTACAAAAATATGTATAACAAAATCCTAGATCAATAATACTCACTCAGATCTCTCAATCATTCGCTCACTAGTTTACTATAGGTTACCACTAGTTTATAGAACATAATCTCAAAAATTAATCTTTCAATAGAAAATTTTGTTGAGTATTTTTATTTGGTGATCTCTATTTATTAATCCAGTATCATTTCGCCTTGAAAACTGCTTGCATATAATTAAATTTAAAATTTTGAGATTTCAATGTACCAAATGTTCACCGGTAACTATATTACTGATGCAAATAAAATCAACAGTTGATAATAAGGTCATAGCAGTTTGTTTTGAACTATTCTAATAATTAATTAAACGATAAATGTAAACATGGAAGTTATTTAGAAAAACTAACTTCACGCCGCATGTTTTAAACAAATCAATATTGCCGTGGGTCCCTACAACATACATACATGGGTTTAGCTATATACATTATTAAGAATCTACCCATTTGATCTTGGGTAACAAACTCTGACAAGAAGAGTTTGAATTTAAGATAGGTGTTAAACAGTTACATTGCTAAATATATGTAAAAAATTATATTGCTTGGTGACTTTTAAACAACACATTGACATTCATCAATCTGGATTTATTCAAGAGTATTGTCACCATGTTACATAAATATATTGCAAACATAAGTTTTAACAAAACACATAAATTTCATTAACGGCGATTTCTCGCCAACTCTCTTGTAGCCACTGAAAAATAGCTACAACCAGTGATCTTTTGTCAGTTGCAACCCCCATCCATTCCCCTCGGGCCCACTTAGACATTTTTTGGTTTATCATGTTAATAATAGAAGTTAGTGAATTTTAGCACAATAATCTAAACTCACTCCACAACTTATCTTTTACATGTAGTTAGCTGGTCAGAATTTATAAATTTTAAAGGGTACAGGAGCTACAAAATGTCATTTTTTATCTTGAATCTTGACATTGTTAGCTGGCTAGAAATTATAAAATTCCGAAGGCTACAGGAGCCACAAAAATTAAAAAAAATTAAATTCTAAGACATACAGGAGTCCAAAGTGTCATTTTTTATCTTAAATCTTGGCATTGTTACCTGGTCAGAATTTCTAAAACTCTAAAGGGCAATCTTTTTTGGGGGAGTAGCTGGTACCTGCAACTGACACTGGATAAGATCAACTTTACATCGGCAATTCTGCGTAGCTCACAAGAGCTTTCGAACTGAAACAATATGTTAACCTTATCAACTTTTCCATGATAACTCTTACAGAGCAGAGACGGTAGAAAAAATAGACCAATGTACTCTATGATACTTGGGGTCGGAGGCCCATTCCCGACACCTTGTTACAGCATTATTAAGGAACACTGAGGCCATTATTTTTATGCTTGCAGATGCATCTCATAATATGCATCTCATAATTGTGACAACTACCGTATAATCCCTATTAAACTCCCCCGGGGGCGTAACATTTTTGAAAAGGGGGGCGTTTATTTGAGACCAAAATACATAATTTTCAGTTTTTAAATCAGGCATTATTAAGAAGACCAAAGTCTGCATGTCAATCAATCAATGCACCAGATTTTAAGTTTTCTAGTAATTTGGTATGTTCCATTGTGAATGAAACCAATTAACTTGCATCTTTTGTTTTAAAAAAAATATTTCTGGAAAAAATGTTGGGAGGGCATTTATTAGGGGAGGGCTGTTTATTAGGGATTATACGGTACTTATGTGAGAGCTCAATTTGATATATAGTTCATCAATATCGTCAAGACTAATCTCCTATCTACAAACATATGAAAAAAAAATTAATTTCCCATAATTTAAAGAAACTAACCTGCCAAATAACAGCAAAATTAAAACGTGTATCAAAACTCTATTCAGTAAAGTTTTTTCACGGGTTCTAAAAATACCCGTGATTGAATATGCTTAAAATGAATTATGAGTTGGTCTCATAATTTCGGGTTGTGGTCTGTCTGGTTAAACCTGATTAAATTGTGTCTATAGAGATTGGATTTTCAGAAAATGTAAGTTATATATGTATCTCCTTGTCAGTAGGTTTAGAAAATGTGTACATATGACGTAAATGTTGCCTGTTTTTGGCGGGATAGCAGGAAATGGAGATAAGACAGAAAATAGTTAAAGAACATTGTGTTTATATACAATTTTCACTCATGTACAAAAGCATCTACAAATCACCGACTGTCACTGATCAACTTGTAGTGGTACCTTAAAAAGTACACATGGTTGTATTTCCATTTCATTCAATGCATGATCTTTACTTTGATAACTTAGATGCAAATAACAAATCAATTGTAAACCGTGTGTTTGTTGAGTAGTGTTTTATGTCATGTTTAGCACATGTTGTAATGGGTGAATCATTATAAGAGAAGTATAACTTTTGTTGTCTATCTCTCTTGATGTTCAATTTTAATTTCCTTTTTTGTCCGAGATGTGCAACTCTGCAGTTCTACAGATTAGAACGTTCTAGACCCATTCTCCATATTTTATCTTAATGTAAATGGAGGATGAGCTTGGCATGTTCATCCCTGTTTGGCGCCATATAATCTTTCTTGTGTTGGTGTGCCATAAAACCCCAAGTCAGTTTAATTAAATTGTCCCAGATGTTGACCCCACCCCTCCCCACACACCCTCCTACAATTCTCTTTTTTTAAAGAAATCAAGGACAGTAACTTTGCAATGCATGCACTGATTATAGCCGAACCTATCCAAGGTCTTATTAAAACTAGAAGGGTGTTCACCGGAACACTTATGTCACCTTCAATGTGCTTATTTCATGAACATAGGTCAATAATTTGCCATGTTATGAGCTTGGTTAGGTTGCAGGTTAGTTTTATGAAAAGGGGCATAACTCTGCAGAAATAAAAGTCATGAGTTATTGGTCATGGGTAACAATAGTCTGTGTGGTAAGATGAATACGTGTGTTAAGTTCCATGAACACAGGTCAAATACTTCTTAAGTTATGGCCAGTTATGAGCTTGGTTAGGTTGCAGGTTAAAGTGTGACGGATGGAAGACGGACGACAGACAAAGTGATCCCCAAGTGTCTGCCAGAACAAACCTTCAATTCAGAGTAAGTAAAAATTAGAAACTGGTTACTGAAGTTATCGTGTATCGAAGTTGAAATTTGCTTATGTTTCAAAAATTAAGGGGAATATTTCCCCAATGCAAGCATGGATTTGGCTCGTTGTCAAACTCGTTCAAGATCTTACAGAAACAAACCCTTATATCGCATTTTGTGAAAATGGTTTATAACTTTGAAAATAGTTTATAACCAAAATTAGTGGGAATGAGTTTCAATCTTCCCACTGAAAACAAATGCTGCAGACCACTGATTGGACTGTGTTGCAGGTGCCAAACATTATATCTGTAAACCGGGAAAATCCACGAGAATAAGTCTATAGGCAACCATTGATTAAAGTAATCATGTAAACAAGAATTAGCTAATGGACAATAGACTAGCGCAATAATAGCTAAATATCCAGTATTTTTCCAAATTAAAAGATTGTTTCTACAACCTTTTTAACACTAAAACTGTAACCCGTCAACCTTTGCATAGCCAGTGTGGATCCCGGGCAAGAACTGGGTCAATGCCTATCTGCTGGAGAAGAGTGGAATTCTCAAATTTCATGTTCGTTTTGACATTTTGTATCATGTTCATTATAATCTGAACAAGTATGTTGCAGGACAAGTGACGGCATCAAATTACAATTCCTGTTGGCACCAAATGACCTTATTGTGTTGATGTGCTGTAACATGGGCCATTTCAATCCCAAGGAATAAAAAATATTTTTTTCTCTTTTTTTCTTCTTCTTAATTTGTGTTCTCTCAGATAAAATAATACTGCTTACCATACCATCTGCTATCCAAATAATAATGTATTATTTCCCGTTTTTTAAAAAAATAATTATTTACATTAATTTAATGCAGAGGAGAATTTCAAAATATTAATCAATATTAACATATTAAATTCCCTGTTGGGTATCAATAGCCCAATATCATGAATAACATGAGTGCTCTTTTGGTACCAATACAAGCGACCAGTAACTTTGGCTAAACCATTGGGTAGGTTTGTTAAATATACTCCTTCTTTTCATCAGCAGCTGTCCTAGCTCTGTTTGTTGTGGCAGCTTGTGTTGCAGCAGTAGCTAGTTGCCATGTGACCACATGGCAGAGTTATTATGCAGATACTACCAGCGATACAGACCTTGCAGACAACCCTTGTGACAAATCTGTTATTGTTTAAGATCACATCTGAAAATATAATAAATTCAAGAATACTTATTACAAGAATACTTATAAATTTAACTACAAGACGTGGAAACGTACAGCCATCTTTCTTGAACAGCGGGTTAGGATATTCGAAAAAATGTCCTGGGTAGAACCAGTACTGTATACCTCCACCATCTGTAAGAATCAACACTTTTTCACTTACTCTGACCAAGGGCAATGTACCTGAGGACGGGTGTTACACTTCTGAGGTTTTCACAGAGAATGCATATTGCCACATGAGATCATAGCGACCTTGGCCTTTATATATTCTAAAATCACTCCATGCATGCAAGAGTTATAGATTGGACACAAAATGGGACAGCATATTTATGCCAATTAATTTTAAAATCCTCAATGCAATGTAAGTTATAGAGCGACACAAAATGGAATGGACATAAGGATTTATGCTGATTTATTTTAAAAAAACTTCAGACACAGACACAAAATTGGCCTCATTACATGCATACAAGATTTAGCATTTTTAACTAAATCAGGGGCCATAACTCCGCTGTTTATGGTCCGATCTAGCTGTTTTTCGAAATTGTCCGAGCTTTCATTTATATAAAAAATCTGGTTAAGTTTGGTAAAGATTGGATGAAAGATGAAGGCCCTATCGTCTAATGAGGCAAAATATAGCATTTTTAACTAAATCAAGGGCAATAACTCCGCTGTTAATGGTTTGATCTAGCTGATTTTCGAACTTGTCCGAGCTGTTATTGATATTAACAATCTGTGCAAGATTGGTAAAGATCAAATAATAAATGAAGGTGCTAGAGTGTTCACAAGGCTTAATATGGCATTTTTCATCAAAACAAGGGCCATAACTCCGGTGAAATTATTTCGATCTTGCCAGTTTTCGAACTTGTCCGATTTTTTATTGATATAAAGACATTGGCAAAGTTAAGTAAAGGTCCGATTAATATTGAAGGCCCTAGAGTGTTCACAAGGCAGAAAATAGCATTTTTCAGAAAAAGCAAGGTCCATAACTTCGGTGTTACTGATTCGATATAGCTGGTTTTCGAACTTGTTTGAACTTTCATTGATAATAACAATCTGTGCAAGTTTGGTAAAGATCAAATAATAAATGAAGGTGCTAGGGTGTTCACAAGGCTTAATATGGCATTTTTCAGCAAAACAAGGGCCATAACTCCGGTGAAATTTATCCGATCCGGCTGGTTTTCGAAATTATCCGAGCTTTCATTGATATAAAGACACTGGCAAAGTAAGTAAAGATTCGATTAATAATGAAGGCCCTAGAGTGTTCACAAGGCAAAAGTTAACAGACGGCCAGACAACGGACGGAGGACGGACGGACGACGGACAACTTACCATCCCATAAGCTCTGATGGCCTTTGGCCAGTAGAGCTAAAAATGAATGTAAAACATTAATGTAAACAAGAAATGCCCCTGAAAATGTTGACTCATTTGACCTTTGACCTTCAAGTGTGACCTTGGCCATTGATGTATGACCCAATTCTTGCACATGACACTCCTTCTCATTGTGGTTAACATTTGTGTGAAGTTTCATGGAAATCCCTTCAAAGTTATGGCTGAGACATGATTGTTTCGGACGGAAGGACAAACGGAAATATTTGACCTCCAGGTGTGACCTTGACTATTGAGGTACAACCCAATTTTTGCAAACGACACCGTCTCATTGTGGTCAACAGTTGTGTGAAGTTTCATGGAAATCTCTTCAAAGTTAGGGCTGAGATATGAGACTGGAGGGCTGAGAGATCATGTAACTGTCAACATGAGAGCTCTGCAGATTCTGGTGTCTGAGAAATGAACTTGATGAAAGATTTATGAAAACTGTAAGTGTGTAAAACTTTTTTGAACAGATATTGTTTTTTAATTTTATACAAAGGTGTAGGGTTGTGGTTTAAAATAGGCGTTTCCTGGTGGTGAACTTTTGTTTAAAATATTACTGGAATCAAATGATGAAGGTATAGTACAGACACACTATTAACAGCAATAACCTTTAGGCAAGTCTTAGTGGGCCTTGACCTTATAAGTACAGAAAATTTAGAAATTGGTGCAGTATCACTCTCCTGATGATCTTTGCAAACTGGATTTTTTTTTTTTTTTTTTATCAAACTTATAATTTCATAACAGAATTAGATTGTGCAGTTGATGCCATTGCAAATTCCCGCGCCAGCCTTAACGTAGTAAATGTATATATGGTATATATAGTAAGTGCTACGTATATAATAACAGGGTAGGGATATGTACCCAAGGATGGGGACGGACCTTGGGGCCGATGCTGGTTGGATGAATGTATCGGTCTGTATGCTCTTTAATTGTAAATATGACTATATGGTGATGATCTCAACATTTTTTAAGTTACAACATAGAGACTATTTTCCCTGGGGTGGGACGGAACCCATGGCCTTTGCTGGTGGATCGTTGTATCCATCTGTTCAAGCCAAGTAAGTTTATATATGGTTATACGGTGGGGATCTCAACAGTCTCTAAGTTATGACCCAAGGGCTATGTTCCCACGGGTGTGTTCGGACCTGGGGGCCAAAGCTGGTTGGATAATGATATCCGTCTGTTCCTGCTCGGTAAGTTTATATATGGTTGCCATTACAGGGTGGGTATCTCAATGGTTTTCAAGTTTTCATCCAGGAGTGGGGTTGGACCCCTGGCTTGATGCTAATTGGATGGTTGTATCCATTTGTTCATACTCAGTAAGTGTATATATGGTTCTAGGGTGGGGATCTCAATGGTTTCCATGTTGGATGGTTGTATCTGTCTGGTAATGCTCCGTAAATGTATATTACTGTGGTTTCAGAGAAAAAAATCTTTACAGTTTCCCTATATAAGTCTATGTAAAACATATGATACCTGTGGTGGCCCCAACTTAACCACAGGGTCACCATTTTAACAAACTTGGTAAAGGACCATAAGCTTATGCTGCATGCAATATATGAGAGCCCTATACCTTGTGGCTTCAGAGAAACAATTTTTTAAATGTTTTTCCCTATTAACTCTATGTAAAACGTGACACCTAGGGCGGGGCCAAATTTGACTCTAGGATCACCATTTGAACAAAACTGGTAGAGGACCATAAGCTTACAGTAAATACAAAATAGTAAACCTATGGCTCTTGTAATTTCATCAGAAGATTTTTTAAGTTTTTCCCAATATAAGTCTTTGTAAAACATGTGACAGCTGCAGTGCGGTCAAATTCGACCCCTGGGTCGCCATTTAAACAAACTTGGTAGAGGACCATAAGCTTACGGTAAATGCAAAATATTAAACCTCTAGCTCTTGTAGTTTCAGAAGACGTTTTTTAAGTTTTTCCCTATATAAGTTTATGTAAAACTGTGACCCCCGGGGCGGGGCCAGATTTGACCCCAGGGTCACCATTTGAACATAAGCAGATGCTACATGTAATATATGAAAGCTCTGTGCCTTGTGGTTTCAGAGAAGATTTATTTTTTCCCTATATAAGTCTATGCAAAACATGCAAAATCTCTATATACAAACATTGGCTCCCCGGGGCACAGACATTTTTGACCCCCTTCATTAATAAAGACTAGAAATGACATTCTGCCCATATACAAGTTGACCAAGTTTTGAAGAAGATTGGATAACAATTACGAAAGTGCGGACAACATTTATTTCGAGAATTTTTACCATGCAAGTGGCATAACTCTGGAAGTACTGAGGCAATCAGACCGAAAATAAAACTTGGGCGAGACATTGTGCCCATATACGAGTTGACCAAGTTTGGAGAAAATTGGATGACAACTACCCCAGTTAGAGTGCGGACACCATTAATTACGTGATATTTTACTATTCCAAGGGCCGTAACTCTGGAACTACTCAGGCGATTGGGTCGAAAATCAAACTTGGCTGAGACATTGCGCCCATATACCATTTGACCATGTTTGGAGAAGATTGGATAACAATTACCCAAGTTAGAGTGCGGACACCATTAATTTTGCAATTTTTTACTATTCCAAGGGTCATAACTCTGGAACTACAGAGTTGATGGGGCCAAAATCAAACTTGGGTGAGACATTTTGCCCATATAAAATATGACTAAGTTTGGAGAAGATTAGATAACAATTACTCAAGTAAGAGTGCGGACACCATTAATTTCGCGATGTTTTACTATTCCAAAGTCCATAACTCTGGAATTACTGGGGCGATGGGATCGAAAATTGATCTTGGCTGAGACATTGTGCCCATATACAATTTGACCAAGTTTGGAGAAGGTTGGATAACAATTACCTAAGTTAAGAGTGCGGACATATTTAATTTCGCGATTTTTTACTATTCCAAGGGCAATAACTCTTGAACTACTGTGGCGATGGGGCCAATTATTGAACTTGGCCGAGACATTGTGCTCATATACAATTTGACCAAGTTTGGAGTTGACTAGATAACAATTACCCAAGTTAGAGTGCAGACACCATTAATTTTGCGATTTTTTACTATTCCAAGGGCAATATACTACTTGACCAAGTTTGGAAAAGATCCGATAACAATTTGCTAAGTTTGAGTGCAGACATGTTTTTTGCACGGACGGCAGACAGGGTTAACACTATATGCCCCTTTGAATGGGGTGGGGGCATAAAAAACTGTCAAAATCTATTCAGTGGTTCTTGAGATTTGTTAAGATTTTGACCATATATGGTAATGATCATCTTGGATTTTAACAAATTTGAAAAACATCGACCTCTGGATCATCCACGTGAAGTTTGGTTACCAAGCGGTTAATGAGGAGATGCGTTTGAAGCAATAGTTGACGGACGGACAACGGACAAAAAGCGATCACAATTATTATAGCTCACTCAAGCCTTTGGCTCAGGTAAGCTAAAACGTTAACGGACGTTAGTATGTAAGACACCAAAGAGCCGTCCCAATAGCTCACTAACGAGCCGTGTTCACGTGATCTTAAACACTCAACAGAAACTTGTTAAACCATTCAATATAGTTGAAAGCTGTTCCTCTTACCTTGATCTCCAACAACTTCCTGCCTGAATCCATCCCAGAACGCATCACTTCGAAGGTCCTCCATGATGCCACACAGACTGGCACCACTGAAGTTCACTTCATCACCTACTCAAAGATAATTGATAAAGCATTAATGATATTGAGCTTGTTTCATATAAAATGTTCAAGATTACAAAAGTCTGTCTTATGCTCTGTCTCAGTTAATGGACACAAAGCACTAGGTTGACAAGTGATTAAGTTTTGGAGACATGCTCTGGAGAGAACATTTTAACGTATCTTGTTTCCATAGAAATGCCAAAAATATTGATTTAGAAATTTCTCTTCATCTGAGGCTCCATAGGACCGCAAGCTTAATATTATGTGTAGCAAGTTTCAAGATGATTCTAAGAAAGGTTTTGGAGTTGTGCCTTGCTCAGAAAAGAAACTGTCTGACAATGTTAAAGAAATTCAAATACATGTTTGACTAGAGTTTTTTTGAGAGAAACAGATGTCTCCCCCCACTGCAAAACTTAGTTAAAATAATTTGATAGTGGCTAGGGTGCAACCTTGTTAAGTGAAAATGTCAAAGGGCCATAACTCCATCAAAAATCATCGAACCAAAACACAAACGTGACATGCACAACTAGACATTATATCGATGCTTCCTGTAAATTTTTGGCAAAATCAACAAGCTGTTTATGAGTAACAGCAAATTGAAAGTAAAAACATCAAAGGGCCATAATTCCATCAAAAATCATTGAACCGGAACACGAACGCAATATGCACTATACATTAAACCGATGTTTCCTGTAAATTTTCGGCGAAATTCAACAACCGGTTAAGGAAGAGTAGCAGCGACAACAAATTTTAAGTAAAATCGTCGAAGGGCCATAAATCTATCAAAAATCATCAAACCGGAATATGCAAAACTAGACATTATACATTATACCGATGCTTCCTGTAAATTTTTGGCGAAATTCAACAAGAGGTTTAGGAGGAGTAGGGGCGACAACAAATTTAAACAAACGCGATATGCACAACCAGACATACCAATGCTTCCAGTAAAATTTCGGCAAATTTCGGCGAAATCCAACAAGCAGTTTAGGAGGAGTAGCAGTGATAACATTTGTGATAGATGGACTGACAGACGGAGAGACATAGAAAAAACAATATGCCTCCCTCAGTAAAAGTATTTATACTTGATAGATGCTTATGCTTTAGAAATTATATCAAACAAGATGCTCAAGTATTGCAGAGCAATACACGTCCCCACTTTTTCTATGACAGTGACCTTGACCATAAATGCAATCCCAAACTTGCTTTTCATATAAGCCACCTACACACCAAGTTTCAGGCCAATATCTCATTACTAAGTAAAGTTATTATTTTGCATAACAGTGACCCTGACCTTGACCCCAGTGACTCCAAATACAATCCCAAGCTTCCTTTTCATATAAGTTACCTATCCATAAAGTTTAATCCAATACCTCATTCCTAACTAAAGTGAATGACCTAAAACTATTTTTCTATTTTTAGTAACAGTGACCTTGACCCCAGTGGCCTCAAAAGCAATCCCAAACGTGCTTTCACACCAAGTTTTAGGCCATTACATCATTTTTAAGATAATTGAGCGGAAACCATTTTTCTATTTTTAGTAACAGTGATCTTAACCTTGACCCCAGTGACCCCATATGCAATCCCAAGCTTCCTCTTTATATAAGCTATGTACCCATAAAGTTTCATTCCAATATCTCATTATTAATTAAAGTTATTGTGCAGAAACCATTTTCTATTTTTAGAAACAGTGCATTTTGTGTATTTTTTACAATTTCTGTTGCTGTAGCAACCACAATTTTGAACAAAACAAAATGATGTGCATGATCTCCTCACTCCCTTTTACCTGCACATACATTTTCATTAAATTATCAGAAGCATCAAAGGATCCATATATTTTGTGTATTTTTACTATTTCTATTGCCATAGCAACCATATTTTTTGTCAAATCAACAAAATAAAATAATTTGCATAATCCCCTCATTGCCCTCTACCAACATGCAAAGTTTCATAAAAAAATTTAAGTACTTTTCTCATTATCGCAGGATCCATATTTGTGGGATGGACTGACGGACCGACAAGGGGCAAACCTAAAGTCCCCTTCGGTGACACACCGGTAGGGGACTAACAAGCTGACAAACAACCTGTTTATTAAAACCATTTAATTATGGTGCAAACACCACTTAACACCTTCCTTTTGACAAAGTTAAAACTTGCACTTCTCCAAGCTATAATTTGATACCGGAAAATACCGAAATAAGCCGAAGAATAATGTAAACAAAAATGGCCAATTCACTATAAAAAGGGTAATTAATGCAGATTTTTTTGAATGGGGATGACAAAATTGCATCGCTACAACCGAGAATTTGCTATGTCCAAGTTTGCTAGAGTTGTAATTTGTGGTAAAATGAAGCAAAGAAGCAGCTGGTCCGAGAATTGAAAACACTTTGCTATAACCGAGTATTCACAATAACCCAGTACACTTCAAGTGAGTTTTACAGTACATGTATATAATACTTCAAATTCTACTTTTATGAAGAAAAAAATGTTGTACTCAATGCAAAACGCTTGCTAATAATTCATTGGTTTTAGGGAAAAAATCCACACCAAAACATAACTAATGAAACACCTGCTTTTAGGTTTAATATGTTGGCTTCATTCAAAATCTGTATTGGGACAGTCTCATCTAATTGAATACTACCATTTTCTCATGCAATTGTATGTCTAACAGTGATTTACAGTTACCTATATAAATTCTCTCCCCCACAAATACAATAGGCTGGGTCCTTAAACAATTTTATTTATAATATCATTATCATTTCAAATTAAAACTGAGAACATTGTTTCCAAAGCACACAAATACATTAAGCACGACAACATTACCAAATTTCACTCGGAAATGAGCTATAGCTCTTTTCAATTCATCTTTCTCGTAGCAATTTTGAAGACATGCCTTTACTGGCACACATTGCCACAGGTCTTCCAAATTGTCTTCGGGGACATCAACTTGGTTCTGAAACATAAAGAATCATATTGTTAAACAGTAAGAGGCATTATAGAGATATATTAAAATGCTTAAAATACTGATGGTATTACATTCAGGGGCTTAAAAGGATAAGTATGTTTGTATTTATAGGGTTTAATGTCAATTTACATTATCACGACAGTGTCTACTTGAAGCAGTGAGCTCAATGCTCAACTTTATAGTTCTGCCACAATGGAATACTACACAATAGACACATGACATGATACACCACCCAGCCACATTATACTGACACGGGCCACCCAGCCACATTATATAGACACCGGGCCACCCAGTCACATTATACTGACACCGAGCCACCCAGTCCTAGAACTAACCAGGATTAAACCCACGACCTCCTGCATGCCAACCGGATGCTATATCACCAAGCCACGCTGTGGTTTAAAAACCTTTAAATGGCTATAAACAAACTGAAATTCCCTTATTTTGAGATAATCAACTACACAACACCTGTGCCGATTTTTGCTTATTGTACAGCCTTCAAATTAAATTTAGTTATAATCGTAATCAGAAGCAGTTTACTGAAGTTATTGTGTACATAACTGAATGTTAACAAGCTGACCATACCTATTTATGACACAATTCAGGGCAAATTATATGCAAATATATATGTATATATACAAGATGCACCGTTGAAAGGCATAATTCTGTTTAACTGCCTACAGTGCTCAAGAAATAGGATAGCCCGACGCCCGGGGCTCCTCTAAATCCATTCCGAGCCTGTCTCATTTTGCAGAAGAGGAGCCCGTCGGGCCTGTCTAAAAAAAAAATAAAAAAATAAAAAAAAAATATTAAAAAATTCCCCAAAAAATCAGTTTTACTGGATCTCAAGCCAGGGGTCAAGCCAGACTTCAAAAATATGGAGAAGTGACTTCTCCCTCCAGTCAAAACAGGGAGAAGTTTTTCAAAACAGGGAGACTTGAGGTCGGTCGACATGAGACGGACGATTAAATATCGAGTTAACCAATTCTTAACCAATTGCATGTTATTTTATTAATTATTTGTATTGGTATTATTTCTGTTATAATAACTAAAATAATGCATAATACTAATAAAGCATGTATTATTATTATCGTTCTGTTATTATTATTTTCCCACGCCTTACAAACTTCAAAGTGAACAGTGCCAAAAATTCTATCTGTCTTGAACATAACAACTGAAATCGTATAACTTTATTCACCCCCCCCCCCCCCCCCCCCCCCCCCCCCAACACACACACCCCTTTGTTTCATTTTTATTGAAAAATACTAATTATTCGATAATTACCCCAAACTTAGTTTTCATTCATACCCGCATTAAGTAACATACGTTATTGATATCTATGTCTAATCGTAGAATACAATACATTTCTGCTGATTTGTCCCGTCAATAAAACAATCACAAACAAACTCTCTTTATACCAAACACATTTCTTTATTTCATAATTAGCGTCAATAAAACACACAATCAAAGTTTTGCTTATTAAAGATTCTTTACAACTGTGCCAATGTCAATCATATAATTTATATACAAGTCTTTTAAATTTATTTATCGTGGGAGATTTTTCAAGGTATCTCGTTGTCAATCATAATCATAACCCCGATAAAGATCGATAATTAGGCTATTGCCCTGATTAGATAAGAGTCGCGTTGTTATTAAATGGTAATGGGATTAAATAAGGTATGTGTGATACACACGCTGACTGTGTATTTTAGAGGCTTTTGTTTATTATGAGGTTAATCACATTTGAAATTGCCGAAATTGCCCCGAATTTGCCGAAAATGACGGCGACTCAAATTTCGCCCCACATGAATAAAAAGGCGAAGTCGGCCAAACTAAAGCGAAGTTTTTAGCGACTTCGCCTAATCGCGTGACCCCTGCAAGCTCAAGTTCCTCAAGACAAAATACTCCCATGTGTATTGTGAACTGTGAAAACACTTGCAATAAAGTAATGAAAATGTGTTTTACACACATTGAAACAAAAGAAGTTTGAATATTTTGCCTGGCTTCGTGTCGGCAGTTTGTCACAACTTTGAGGTCGACAATTGTTGACATAAAACTCATTATTCTGCTATTAGGGTTGTGTTTTCTTTCCTTTGTGATAAGAAATACCGTTTTTGTCATTAAAAACACACTAATGCATGACAAAAAATCGTTATTGATGGTATATCGATTGAATGTTTGTGAAATGTTCGGGCCGTAAAAGTGCGGTGTCATAGTAGTTCGGATGGTACATAATTTCGGATTTTTTTTTTTTTTCATAATCAAGTAAGTAAAACTGTCCTTTACAAATTATACATGTTGGTGGAAAGAAAAATATATATACTGTATATGTATAAATACAGATATAAAGTATATTTTTATTCATTATTTAAGGTGTAAGGAGTTCCTGGAATCCTACTTTTAAATGAATTCTAGTCTAGGATCCTAATTCTTTACTTGGAGAAAGTGGTGACAAAAAGAAAAAATATAGCCAGAGGAGGCTCTGATAGTCTCATAAAACTTGATTAAAAATTTGGCTCCAAGTTTAGCTCCAGTTTCACCAAGTCGGCTCAGATTATTATCGTTTGGCAAAAGTGCTAGTACTCTCCTTTGCATTGGTTATAAATTACTATGTAATATTCTATTCTAACATATTTTAAACGAAATGGTAAATAAGTCCGCTGACCAGGGAGCATAAAGTGGTAGCAAAAAGAAAAATATAGTCAGAGGAGGTTCTGAGCTTGATTAATACATACGTAACAAAATTAATGTGTGCTATAAAAGTGAATAAAGACACATTTCCAATAAGAAAAAAATATTGGACCTTTCCATTTTAAATCAGGGCCTGTCCATTTCAAATCGGGGCCTGTCCATTTTCAGAAGCAACAAGCCCTGGGCCTGTCTCTTAAAATAATTTTCTTTGAGCACTGGCCTAGCAGAATTATGGCACTTGCTGCAGAGTTCTTCACATGAAAGTGAATGCATGTGTGATGTGTAATGAAAAAATTAAACTTAAATTTAAAAAAGACTAAGATGACAAGCTTACATAAAAAACTGTGTTTTATAAAATAAAAGGACACATTTTGTTAAAATAAAAGCAAGAAATTTGCTGTATGATGTTGTCTAATGATACTAAATATATTTGTGAAGTTTCAATTCATTATGTAAAGCAGTTTCCGAGATATTAGCTTACATACAAAACTAGTTGATATTGCTACATTTACCCTTTTTAGTCTCTCCAGTTCAATTGCCAGTTCAGTCCAGTGATCCTGTGCAGTAATTCTATCTTTCCTCTCTCTTTCAAAATCTTCATTTACGACGTTCAGCTGCTGTCTCATTGCTTCATTTTCCTGCAAGTGCCACAGAAAGAACTAATAGAATGTTTGTGTGCATGTTTGTTGAATTGTTGCTCTCAGATTTGAACTTTGTGATCATTACTGGTAATAACTAGAAATGTGTCCATAGGACAGGGATGCCCCCACTTAGGTCACTATGCCATAGCATTTTGATTATTAACATAAACACTGATAAACACGTTCAACTTAGGTGCGCACTTGCTGGTCAACATTCCTGCAAAGTTTTGTGACCGTGGGTTAAATAGTGATGGAGGAGGGCGCAACACAAGGTTTTCAGCCCCTATTTTGACTAAGTCAAGGGCCATAACTCTGTGGTTCTTTGTCCAAAATAAAAACGAAAACCCAGGTGCGTATCTTAACTTGCTGATCAACATTCCTGTGAAGTTTGGCGACCGTGGGTTAAATAGTAATGGAGGAGGGCGCGACAAAAGTTTTTCAGCCCCTATTTTCAATAGTCACCCCTATTCATGAACCAAAAATAATTTGTGAACACAGAGTATGCTCTTGTCTGTGACCTTGACCTTTATATATTGGTATGGTCATGCCACAATCTGCAATCTGATTGGTTCCGATAATTTGTCATGTGAGCGTTCTCCTTACCTGCAACTGTTCAGTTTCTGATTTCCTAAAACGCTCCATGTCCTCAATTATTTTTTTGGCTGATGCAAGTTGGAGGAGAGCTTCATCTTTTGCATTCTGTGAGAACAAATTGTGTCATTATGGTAAGTTCCTAAAGCTTTTCTGAATATATTTTTTTTAATTTGGTACACAGTTAGAATTGCCTTTTCTATACATATTTCACCTTTGAAAATTATAGGGCGCGGACTTGCTTTTCGAGATATCTTATGGTGAGTATAGGATCCATTTCCCATTTCTGGCAAATGGCGTTCACGATTGAGCATGGAATTTCATTCATACTGACGCAATGTCATCGAGTGTTCAACTCCATCCCATTCCTAGCTAAATGTAAACAAGAGTGTGACTATATAATGAGTAGTTGTCACTCTCGTCTCTAATTCGACCCATTGTTGCCGCAGTTATAATTGAATGTTGTTTAACGGCTCATCAACACAGTATAGGTTATTTAGAGCTGCCCCAGAGAGAGGGGAAGGATACATAGGAATCCGGGAACCTGCCCTACTCTTAATTATTATCAAATAGATTCCTATTATTCTTTAACGTTCTCGGAGGATAGACCGATAGCAAACGATCTTTACACACAAATGTGTATAGTCTACATCATTGTTTTTTGAATATGTATGAAAGGTCTCACGCAGCCTTGCAATGAAAATAACGCAATATTTAGCGCAGTGAACGATGCTTGATGGTTCACGACAAATTAGCAAAATGATTTATATTTAGTGACCGATCATCATTTTCACATCTCCCGAGTTAAATTGTCCGCACGGTTTTACACCACTCTGGCAATCGAGAATGTCCGTTCACAAGACAATATATGGATATGCCCGTTTTCATTTTTAGGTAGAGTTGGAAATTGTGTATAAAACAGTGGGTCTATAACAAACCCTTTGATGCTTGCGGCATTTTTTCCAAGTTCGACTCGGATCACTGTACGACGTAAAGGCCTACGTGACAAGTAGCAGGTGTTGAATTTTCCCCATTTAGGGGAGTACTCAGTTGAATGCTTTTATAAATTAGATGTTTTGATTATGTTTACCATCTTTGTTTTGTTTTACATTATGCTTTGTCAAGTTTTGTGCAATTGATTTTCTTGTGTCCCTTTAATTCAGCTTCTGACTGTGTACTCACTATTCAATACACAGTACACGTGCGGATAGCAACGCACCTAGCAACAGAGTGGAAATTACCTCGCTTGATTGCATGTGTTTGCATTATTTGGATTATTAGATGGTTTTAAATGGTTTCTCAACAGGTGCATGAACACACTGAACATGTTGTTGTTGTTCATTAAATGAACTAAATTTATTATGTGTGCAAACATGAAGATAAAACTGCAAATTGTCGATCTGCTGAGTTTTCAGTCATTTAGAAAATCTTCACGATCCCTCGATGGATAAGCCTTGGGTCATATAATTACCGTGAAGGCAACTTTTCGTCAGCTTTCTCGGACATTTGTGATTGCCGCGAATCGAGACGGACCGCGATGGAACTCTGGTAATTCTGGGGGGGAAATCCGTGATGATCAAATATTTACGTCCGCGCTGTTCTGCGTTGGACCATCTGTACATGTACTCAGTGTTTTGTTATGATATTGATTTTGGTCACGTGAAACTTGTAAGCGGGACGAGTGGGAGGTGTCAACGAGTTTCAATTCGCTGAGTACTTCCATTTTATTGGACGGCGTCATCGGTTGTTTACATGTCTGATGTGTCAAACATCCATCGACACAAGCAATGTATTTCCATGCTCAATCGGGAACGACTGTAATTTCAGTAAAAAATCTAAGGAATATAATTGCGAGAAGTTAATCAAATTACATTAATGTTATTCAAGCTCACTGTATATGATCATATTCGATGTATTTTTAAATATTCAATGGCTGTAGTTTTAATGTTTATTATCTTATATTTAGTTACATTTAAAAACTTCTACAGATTGGCCAAGATCCGATGAAAAATAAAGGAGCTAGTTATGATTACAAGGCACAATATGGCAGGTTTCAATACATCAAGGGCCATAACTCTGGTGTTACTGGTTCAATATTGCTGTTTTTCAAGTTTCCCAGTATATAATAAATAAACTTAGTTGAAAAAATGGTGCATTAAACCCAATGAAGAAGGGTCACCATTTGAGAATACACTAACTTACCTGCAACTGTTCTGTTTCTGATTTCCAAGAATGATCCATGTCCTCAAGCCTTTTATTGGCTGATGCAAGTTGGAGGAGAGCTTCATTTTTGGCATTCTGTGAGAACAAACTGTGTCATTAAGGACAGTTCCTACAATTTTTATGTGAGCATATGACCCATTTTCCATTTCTGGCAAATCACCTATAATTTCAGAACAAAAGAAATTCAACAGCACAAATTAAACCAAATTACATTAATTTTATTCAAGCTCACTGTGTATGATCCTATTGTATGTACATTTGAAGAAAATTGCACAATATATACTGTGAAATGATTATATTTCGTAGGGGATTTAATTTCGTGGATTTCGTGGTTGACCCGAACCACGAAATCAAATCCCCACGAACAGTTAACGTCCAAGAGTAAGCGTACGTAAATGGCCTTAAAATGAGTTCCCCCAATACCCGTTATGTATTGCAGTTTTATCAATGATGTTCACATAGCAGAAGTTAAATACATATTTAACCAAATTGTTTGTTGTCAGATAATATGTATTGACTAATTATTTTGAAAATAAAATGTTTAAGTGCCAGTTATAAAAGAGCGGACAGTACACCCATTCACGAATGGCATTTAAGTTCATTATTGTTGTCATCATGTGTGATTATAACAATCAAGGCCAGGAACAACAAATAATTGTATATTAAAAATTAGTACTATTATAGTGCAATCAAAACAACTTTTACCCATATTTAACACCCCTTAACTGGCATTATCGCGATATGCATAAGCTAACTGTAGCTGTTTACCAATCAAATCACAGAGATTTGAAACACACCGGCGCAGTTATCCACCATTTCCTTCCCAAACAAACAATGCTTAAAAAAACAGTAAAAGATCTCACTTATGAAGATAACGCTTAGTGACTGACCTGGTGCTAATTGTTTAATTTGACATGCGACAGGATCATTCTGACGTAATTGCCAGACAGCTCTGCCAGGAACGTGTTCGCACTTGCAAATCTGGGTCAGTTTACCGATAATGCATTAGAATATAGATCTAAAATATACTTTTTCTACCATACTTTATTGCAGATTTTGTTTACAGAATTATTTTTTCAAAATCAGAAATGCGCAAAATCAGAAATGCGCAAAATTAAAACCCCTCAAAACAGTCGTTTTTAGAAGAAAACACGAAATTTAATCCCCACGAAATAAAATGATTTCACAGTATGTGAAATCAGAGTGGAATATTACGTTTTCTGCCTTGCAGAGCCTCAGTAGGTCACATGACCTGAAATTTTGCACATTATGTAAGATGCATATAAGAACATTCTGGTGGTGTTTGGTGAAAATCCTGCAAGAAAGGAGCAAGATACGCATGTTGTAGAGGAGACCGGATATGACTTAAATTTCGTCCAAACTTGCTACAAAGCATCAATATCAAGTGGAGATGCGCATATTACCGTGATGTTCCAGTTCGATAATTTTCCACTCAGTTATGGCCATCTGTATTGTTAATGCATCTTTAGAATATTTTTCTTTAATTTCATATTGTTGTATTATCTTTATATATCCATCAATTTAAAGATATATCCATCAATTTAAAGATATGCAAACCTCCTCATCCGTAGCTTTTTCCTTCCAGGCCAGCAAGTCCCTCTGATTGGCTTCATTAATTTCTGTTTGTTCTTTCAGCTCTTCTTGTAGAGCCTGGTGAACTTGTAGATGCTGCTGAAGGTTGTCAGTATTTTCAGTCAAAAAATCTGTTAATTCTTTTATCTGCTTTTAAGACAACAGAAACAAGTTATAACCTGCATATGAAATTTTGGACAGACAAATATCATTGTAATCTTCAAAGTACCAACTTAGCTTTGTAAACCTGAATTCATGTCCTCGTGTAGGATGTTTAAATAACAAGATACCAGTGTTTTAAGGGATGTTGTTTATCATCTATTTATTGGATTAATGGGGTGGTGGCATGGTCTGATGGGTAGGGTCAACCCCCACTGAATATCGAAGCAATATATTTGAAACTTCAGAAAATATGTGTAACTAAACAATGTGCCCATGAGATGTGGATGTCCCGATTTAGCTCATTGACCTTTTTTTAAAGTAGGAACATGCTGCTGTCTTGTAGACATTAGTGTGCAGGAAGTTTGAATTGTGTTTTATGCGATTTTTAGCATGTGTAAGGCCATATATGATGGTACCGGTAAATAATTTTCTTTGACTGAAGTTCTTTTGTTCTTTTGTTTGCTCCACCACATAGTGGAGTGGGCACAAAGTGATACCCTTGTCCATCCATCCATAAGTTTGTACCAACATTCAAGTTTTACAGTCAAGTTTATGGTCAAGTTATTTCTCAGGCACGAGAAGCCACACTGTTCGAACTTCACGTATTGTCACACCTACATAACGGTAGTATCTTCCTACAACGAGAGTTGCACGCATCATGGTGTCTCGTCTAAAGTGACATGTCCATCATACATGTTTCAAGCAATCTTAATGTTAATAAAACTGTACTAATGTTGCATCACTGGTCCTAGTTTTATTTCCATTTCTTACCTGAACAGTATTTTCTCCCAAATTTTCAATGCAACTCTGAAATATTTAAAAAATATATAATTTGTTATTGTAGTTGCAATAGTATGATATTGTTATTGTTTATTTAAATCTCATTGTTTACAAACATGTTAAAACTTATTTAAAATATAAGAACAATTAATTAGGTATGTAAACAGCATTCTATTCAGAATTATAAGAGACAGGATAAAATGTTTCTGTCAGATGTCATCACACTTTTTTAACATTAAATTTGAATACAATAAATTGGTTAAACTCTTTCACTGGATTCATCTAGACAAAATCCAAAATTGAGCATTTCTAAACAATTAAAGAGCCACAGCTCCGCTGTTCTGTTTCTAGTCCAACATGGCTAGTTTTTAAAATTCTGTTAAGCTTTCATCTATGACCAAGATATCTTCAAAAAATAAAAAATATAATAACAAAAATTATATATTTCATAAAAATGGAAGGGCCATAACTCTGCTGAAACTAGCTTGACATGGCTAGTTTCTGAATTTGTTTATGCATACTTTTATGAATGAGGTAACTTCATAATATAAACTTGAAATGCGTCCATGGGACATGGAGGCCCAATAAGGAGATTGTCTGTATGACAAAATTAATTTCGTGAATTTTTGCTAGTTTAAGGGACAAAACTCTAGAAATTACTAGGCTATGGGGTTGGCCCATACATTGTGCCCATATACTATTTTATTAAGTCTGGAAAAGACTGAATAACAATAACCTAAGTTAAGAGTCCGGACAACATTAATTTTGCGAATTTTTAATATTCCAAGGGGCAGAACTTTGAAATTACTAAGGCAATGGGGCTGATTATCAAACTTGGCTGAGACATAGTGGCCAAATACAATCTGACAAAGTTTGGAGAAGATTGTATATCAATTACCCAAGTTCATTTTTGGCACGGACAGGGAACGGAGGGACACCTGGTAACATTATATTCGCTTCCACCATTCTTTGATTGGTAGGGGCATAAAAAACAAAATTGGGGGTGGGGGTAGAGGGGGCAGTGCTAGTCAAACATGGCTGGTCTTCAAACTTGTCCAACCTGTAATGATATTAACATTCTAAACAAGTTTGGTAAAGATCGGCTGATAAAATGAAGCAGCTGTAATAGATTAACAATGCAAACTAGAACGCATTCGATGGCGCACCATCGCAAATTCATAACTTTCATATGACATCATCAAAATAATTTGACCAATCAGTGATAAATAAAATAAAGACCTCCACATTCTGGTAGGCAGTAAACTTGGTGTTTATCGTTGGACTGCTCAACTGACTTTAGCCCTTTATAAAACTAGTTTGTAGTGATAATTATATTAAAAGCTTTGTTTTTTGTGTACATCTATGTATCTTCTTTTGGTGTTGTCTGATTTAGTCACTAATATGGATACATTTAATTTAAATCATGGTCTAATGTTTTCATTTTTCATATAGAGATTGAGGATAAAGTCCGAGTAAAACCCTTTATTTTCACCTACTGAATATCTCAACCTACCGGAAGTTGATAGGATGTGAAAGTAATATGAATACCCACGTTTTCTTCACACAGGTCAATTCCCTTTAACCCTGTATCCATTTTACATGTAATTGTTTTGATCGTTCTCAGATCAGAAATAGTACTATTTATGCTTTTCTGTATACAGTGTTACCTACCGAATCCGACCACCCTCGGGCCCAACAAATTTGGCCGATATAGACAGGTAGTCGGATTAAATTTTCTATCAAAATGTTTATTTATGAGAGAAGACAAACACTGAGTCAGTCCCAATCACCAACGCTGGGTTTTCATTTAAACAAAGCATTAGCATACGATGCATCTACTGTGATGTATGTATGCGACACTTATTTAAAAAAACATTTCCAGTTTTGTTTGTTTATGTTCGGATTTTTCTTTAATATGTATTCTTCTGCAATACTTATGAGTTCATTTTTTTTCTTCTAAAAAAGCTTCGGTTTTTATAAACTGCAAAGTTTTTGATTTTTTCTGATGTTTTCAAAACATCTGTGACAAAGTCAGTGATAATTTTGTTTGCAACAAGTACACGTATCTACATGTATTTGCATAGTATTGCTCAAAATTCACTCACCTCATTATTCGTCAAACACATTAACAATACAGTGTACTGTAATAACCTCGGGACAAAAACACGGTCATTGATTATCACACCTTTCATAACTAAAGTGACCATTCCGGTAATTATAATCTTGCCAACAACACATTTAGCAGATCGTGTTGGATATATGTTTTTGTATACACCATGTTGTTTTGGGACTGCTTTGCTTGGCCAGTATTCGGAATAGACTTTGTTTAGATTATACGAGTTTTAATAGAAAAATATAAGTAAGAAAACGGGACGGCAAAGAAAGGTCGGTGTAGACAGGAATTCGGATAGGACAGTGCCCGGATTCGGCAGGTAACACTGTACATGTATGACCTCCCAAATGCAAGGTATACATAGTGCATCATTGCCAGTTATCCTTATATATATGTAGGTATTTTACATTTGGCTTTCACATGGGTTAATTTGCATATTCTTCATCAAAATAATGTATTCCATATGTCAAAATTACTCAATAGTTTGAGAGTTTAAAGAGTTAAAATAAATCATAAATGTATTTTTTTTAATTAGAATCAAATTTAGTCTTAATATTCATTCAATAAAGGGAGGTAATTTAAAAAATAATTTTAAAATAATATTGTTATTTAGGTTTAAATATAGAAACATCACAACATACTCGTATATTAAAAACAATAGGCCCAAGAGGGCCTGTATCGTTCTACTGGATACCCCGGGCGGGGCCCAAATTTGACGCCAGGTTCACCATTTGAACAAACTTGGTAGAGGATCCAAAAGCTGATATTAAAATTAAACCTTTATCTCTTGTAGTTTCAGAGAAGATTTTTGAAGTTTTTCCCTATAACTCTATGTAAAACTGATCCAGCAAAAGAAAAAAAGAAAGATTTTTAAAAAATTCAAAAAAAAAAATCTATGAAAAAAAAAAAAAAAAAAAAAAAAATAAGAACAAAATATATATAAATAAAAAAAAAGAAGATTTTAATTTTTAATTAACAAAAATTCCAAAAAAAAATAATTGTTTTTTATTTAAAATAAAAAATATATAATAATTTAAAAAAAAAAATGAATAAAGTTTGGCATTTGTAGTGCCAGTTGTTCTTGAGTACCACGAAGACGAGCAATTTTTATTGATTTTTTACAAGTTTTGTTACCATGCCAACCACATTTCTTAAGCAAATCTACCCAAAAGGGGAGGTGCACAACTAGACCATGAGACAAACATTTCTGCCGAGTTTTTTTTTTTTTAGTGCCAGCTGTTCTTGAGTTATCGCGAAGACAAGCGATTTTTAGTGATTTTTTACAACTTTTGTTACCATGGCAACCACTTTCTTATCCGAATCTACCCAAAAGGGGAGGTGCACAACTACACCATGACACAAACATTTCAGCCGAGTTTTGAGTTTGCAGTTCAAGCTGTTTTTGAGTTAGCGCGAAGACGGGCGTTTTTTAGTGATTTTTTTCATGTTTTGTTACCATGGCAACAACATTTCTTATGCGAATCTACCCAAAAGGGGAGGTGCACAACTAGACCATGACACAAACATTCATGCCAAGTTTCGAGTTTGTAGTGCCTGCCGTTCTTGAGTTATCACAAAGACAAGATTTTGGGATGAACCGACCGACATTTTTTTAATATGTTTTGTTACCCTGGCAACCACATTTCTTATGCGAATCTACCCAAAAGGAGAGGTGCACAACTACACCATGACACAAACATTCTTGGCAAGTTTCGAGTTTGTAGTGCCAGCTGTTTTTGAGTTCTCGCAAAGCCTGTGCAAAGCCATATGCCTCCCCTTCGGGAAGGGGTCCCCCTTCAGGAAGGGGGCATAATAATGGTTTTCAAACACGTCCAAACTTCCATCAATACATGTATAAAGACTCTGGCCAAGTTTGGTAATTTTCAGAGGCAAAATGAAGGTGCTAGAGTACTGACAAGGCAAAATATACGATTTTCATTATATCAAGGGCAATATATCTAATGTTTATTAGTTAGACCGTATACAATATGAAGGTGCTAGAGTGTTGACACAAAAAAAAGTTAACGGACTGACGGACGACAGACAACAGACCATAGCATAAGCCCAACTAGTCACAGCTTACAAAACAGAATTACAACCAACCTGAACTGTCACCTTTCGAATGTAAGACCGTCCTTGAATAAGGAGTATAAAATCACACGTGGGCATTGCCACAGCATGCTTCTTCATGGGGTCGTCACCCTCACTCCAGTCCTTCTTAAAAAGGATACCACAACTAAAGCATCGGAGACCACACTCTGTAAATACAAGGATTTCATTTGTTAAATGACACATCATTATAGTTATTCATTCTAGGTTCTTGTATTTGGAAACTTTGTGTAATATATCCATGACACTATAGGATGTGTAATTAAGTGTTTTAACTCTGCCAGTTATGAACCGGTGGCCTTATCAGTCATACTGCAGAGTTCACTTGTGACATACATGCCTGACACTTATACGGGTCAAGTCATGAATTGCACCAAGGTTGTATAAGCACTGCTCCAGGAACTAGGTTAATTATTCTGTTTACTCCAAAATGTTGAGATTTGATGCCTGAAACTAGTCTGGGCCATGTCTGAAACCAGTTTTAAAGGTTCAGTCCAGTACGCAAAGCGCATGTGGCAGTCAGAATATGTTGCTATATAAATGTGGCAGTGTTCGAGACTCATTAAATTGGAGGATTGGACTTGATAAGGACAGAGTGGAGACTTGATATAATCTCGGTCGGGGAGCCTGGTCGAAGACTCGATCGCACAATGTTTAAGATATTAAGACTGATTCAAACACACAGCTTCCATACTTGCCTATGGTTTCTTATGTGTAATAGAAATAGTAGTTAATAAAAGTGTATTAAGACTATCAGGACTTGTTGTAGAATTCACTATAATACATATTAGCCAGCCCAACTTTTTTTGTGTCAGAGTTGTTTTCATGAATTTGACAATAATAAGTTGCCAAATACAGAGTCCCCTGTGGTGGGGACTGACCGCAGGGCTGATGCTGGTTGGATGGATGGATGTATCTATCTGTAAAACATGTGACCCCTTGGGTGGGACCAAGTTTGTCCCCATGGTCTCGATTTGAAACTTGATAGAGATCTAGCTTGAATTGAATTGAATTGGATTTTATAGTCGCACCAACAGCTAAGGTCATATGGCGACTTTCCAGCTTCCACTGGTGGAGGAAGACCCTAGGTGCCCCTCCGGGCAATTTTCGTGCACGGGCAGGCACTTGGGTAGAACCACCGACGTTCCGCAAGCCAGCTGGATAGCTTCCTCACATAAAAGATCTCGCTTGAACCATAAGCTTACAGGAAAAATGCAAAAATATTTAACTTCTGGCTCTTGTAGTTTCAGAGAAGAAGAACCACTAGCGGATCCAGAGGGGGGGGGGGGGTGGGGGGGGGGGGGGGGGACTCGGGAATACGGAAATTGGCGAAGAGTTCCGATTGATTTAGCAGCCTGCATTTGTGAATAAGCGTTCGTTGTTAAGCGTTTTTAAGATACAGACTTGCTATTTAGAAAAAGATTTACAGCAATTCATCGAAAAAATTCCTAAAAATTTCGGATCATACATGTATGTCCATGTTACTGTAGATAAAATATCAAACAATTTCGTTGCACGCCCGCAGTATAATTTTTTTTTTCACTCGCTTCGCTCGCTCGATGCATAATGGCTAATGAGTGGTTTAATTAACACATTGTTAAATCCTTTTATTTGAAAACGGACTTTTTTATTCATACATGTATGTCCATGTTACTGTAGATAATATATCAAACAATTTCGATGCACGCCCTCAGTATAAAAAATGTTCTCGCTCGCTCGACGCATAATGGCTAATGAGTGGTTTAATTAACACATTGTTAAATCCTTATATTTGAAAACGGATTTTTTTTTATTCATACATGTATGTCCATGTTATTGTAGATAAAATATCAAACAATTTCGTTGCACGCCCTCAGTATAAAAAAAATTCTCGCTCGCTAGATGCATAATGGCTAATGAGTGGTTTAATTAACACATTGTTAACACCTTTTATTTGAAAACGGACTTTTTTTATTCATACGTGTATGTCCATGTTACTGTAGATAAAATATCAAACAATTTAGATGCACGCCTTCAGTATAATTTTTTTTCTCCCTCGCTTCGCTCGCTCGACGCATAATGGCTAATGAGTGGTTTAATTAACACATTGTTAAATCTTTTTATTTGAAAACGGACTTGTTTTACTCTATCGATGCACTACCGCAAACGTTTTATGAGGCTAGAGACGGACCCGAAAATTGACCAAAATATTACGCCCCCCTTAAGCTGAAATCCTGGATCCGCCCCTGAGAACTCTAGGTAAACTGTGATCCCCGTGAACTCTATGTAAACTGTGACCCCGTGGTGGGCACCTTGAACATTTTACAAAGACAAAAAACATTTATATAAACTTGATAGTTTAGTAGCTAGCGATAAATTCTTAAAAAACAAATTGTCAAAATCTATCTTGCCATTCTGAAGAAGGGTTTTTCAAGTTTTGGTTATTTTGAGCAATGGTGGCCATCTTGAATGTTGTATCGACAGAAACATTTCTTCTGTAAGGTCCCGGGGTGTCTCTGTGGGTGAGGGGTTAACATACTTGTGTTGTGAATCCCACTGGGAGCTCGACTTGTGAGAAAATGTTGATTCTAACAGATGGCGGGAGGTGTACGTACTGGTTCTACCCAGGAAAAGTTGGTGGTCTACCTCCACCACAAAAGATTGACCATCATATATAACTTACATGTGTTGAAAAGCATCATACAAACAAACAAACAATTATGTAAGGTCTTAGCCCTATCAGGAGCATTCATGTGACATTTGTATAAAATTGGCTTACCAGTGGTGTTTCAGAGAAACTGCTGCTAACAGACACCCAAAAATGGGAAAAGTTGAGACAGGGAGTGGGGGTGGTCCAGTTAAATATAAATAATGGATATTTCAAAGCAAAAATGGCAACTTTTAGAAAATTTAGACCGTTCACATAGCTTAATGATGGAACTGGTAGATACAAACTAGAGCTATCAACAAATATACTCCCGCTAGCGGTACCCTCCCCCCCACCCCCCACCACCCCACCACCACCACCACCACCACCAACCTTCCACACATTCCTCACCCTACCGTTTGCGTAAAGATTGAGTGGAATAGGATTTTCATGATCAGGTAATGGTGACCATTATCTTTGACATACTGAACTCAAAATCACACCCTCACCACAGTCATCCATGAAGTTTCATGAGATTTGCTTCAGGGGGAGAGGAGTTATAGAGAGGACAAGTTTTTCATTATCGGTCCCCGGAATCTTGACCTTTGACCTACTGACCTCAAAATCAATAGGGGTCATTCTCTCACCACAGGCAGTTCACCTCTGAAGTTTCATGACATTTGCTTCAGGGAGAGAGGAGATATGGAGCAGACAAGGTTTTTCATTATCGGGTTCCGGTGACCTGGACCTTTGACCTATTGACCTCAAAATCAATAGAGGTCATCCTCTCACCACAGGCAGTTCACCTATAAAGATTCATGAGATTTGCTTCAGAGGGAGAGGAGTTATCAAGCGAACAAGGTTTTTCATTATCGGGTAGTGTTGTCCTTTGACCTACTGACCTCAAAATCAATAGGGGTCATCCTCTCACCACAGGCAGTTCTTCTATAAAGTTTCATGAGATTTTCTTCAAGGGTAGAGGAGTTATGGAGTGAAAAAAGGTTTTCATTATCGGGTCCCAGTGACCTTGATCTTTGACCTACTGACCTCAAAATCAATAGGGTTCTTCCTCTCATCACAGGCAGTCCACCCATGAAGTTTTATGAGATTAGCTTCAGAGGGAAAGGAGTTATGGAGTGGACAAGGTTGCATCTACAGACAGACAGACAGACAGACAGGGCAAAACCAGTATACCCCGCTAAACGAAATTTAGTGGGGTATACTGGTTTTACCATGTCCGCGGGGGTATAAAGATCAAAAAGCCGCAGATCACATTCTTTATTATCGTACAGAAGTAGTATCATACAGAAGTAGGGTCAGAAGCTCATTTCATACTTTATTGTAATAAATATACCGATTTAAGAAA
>JAWPHD010012787.1:0-73290 GCA_037043455.1 Cyrtodaria siliqua
GACAGTAAACTGATCGTGATGTAAACTTTGGACATGTTAGTAATCAATGAAGTATGCAGTGGTCATGATAGTATTACATACAAGGTCCTGGTACTTGTGCGATGGACGTAATAAGCAGCTTCAGCCACATGCAATGCCAGGTTACAGACAAAGCCATGCGCTATATGCAGTGTTAATAAGAATGGTATGAGCATGGTAGTCATTGCCCAGTACAAAACGATCCCTACCAAAACAAAACATCCAATCAATTCATAATTCAGAGAGCAAAAGGGGGCTCACATAGAAAGCAGACAAGTACAAGCATAACTAAATATTAACACCAGCACATGAAGTTCTATCCACCAAATACGGAAAGATCATATCAAACAAAAGAACTGTCGAATGGACAGCATTCTCCACTATTCAAGGTCAATTTTAAACAAGGTCACTGACACTTCTGTCTCACCAACCATGGTGCCAGTTCATTCACAAGGTCAAGTCTTAATTGTTGAGGTTAATAGGGGTGCGGTGAGGAGGTGGTCAGTGAACATATATACCAAATATCAAAGCAAGACCTTCAATACCCCAGAAAGAATATGAACTTGAAGAGGGTTGGGGAGGGGAAGTGAATGTGTACTGAATAGGGAGAAAAAAACAGAAATAATGCAATATTTTCATTGGAGATGGGGGTTGAGAGGAGGGTGTTGGGAAGGGGATGGAAGAGAACAGGATGGATGCAGACATGGTAACTGAAGAATATAATAAATATTTGTTTATCTGGGGTGATGGTGGTGGTGGTGCAGGAGTGGGGAAGGTGTGGGGTTGATGGGGCTAATGATATATACAGGCTTGCCATTGTTATTGGATGTATGCAGTGAGTTTCATTGAAATATATGAAGCTGCTTAAAAAACTTTAACTGAAACTCTAAGTTGAAAAAGAAAATATCATCTGGCTAAAATGAAATAAAACATTATGAAACACTGTAAGTGATGACACTTGTCAAGCTCCTTTGGCTGAGATATATGGCTAGTGGGTATTGAAATAAATGGACTTGCCAACAAATAAAATAAAAGCAATTCTAAGTCGAAAATTATAGGCTACACATTTTCTAAAATACAATACAGAAAATATTTATCCAGAAAAAGGGCCATAATTTTGCTAAAATGCAATACAGAGTTAATATGGAACATGTGTCTACTAGTGTCCTTGATATTCTAAGCTTTACTGAAGTTTTGTTGATGTACGACTTTAAGTTGTTAAAATAAATGGACTTTGTCAAAAAAGAACTTTAACCAGAAATTCAAAGTAATAAAAAAACATGCTTTTGCTTAAATGCCATACAGAGTTATGGAACCGGTGTCTCCCAGTGTCCTTGATGGTACTGATTACATATTTCAAGTTTCACTGACCATTGGTTGCTGAAATAACAGGACTTGGCTAACAACTGAAAATCAACCTGACGACGCAGACGTTGAGTAGATCTACAACAGCTCTTCTTATTCTACGAATAGTAAAACTTAAAAAAACATATTTTGGCTTTCAAGTTCACGAAAAAAAATAATCTGGCCAGTGTATTAGGCGAAATAAAAATCCCGGCTTTAAAGAAATAAAAAAAAATTATTCCGGCTTAAAGGAAAATCCCCCCCCCCCCCCCCCCCCCCCCCCCGAGATCAAAATGGTCGGTCCCTAAGTACACTTTTGAGCGACTACATTATTATTGATTTATATGCGTATCCTATATATCAGTAAACGTTTGATTCAGATACATTAAGTTACATAGAGTGGCCTTAAAACGTAATTAATGTGATGTGTAATAATTAAAATTAAGCAATCTATTCCAAAACATTTAAATACCAAACGACTGTTATCATAAATGATGAATTATAAAAAGGGGACGTAACTCAGCACAACATACGATTGTTATTAAAACGTGTCTTTCTCTGTACTGTACCGTCGGAATGAAGGTTTAAACGAGCCTATATTCACGTTTCCCTACGGCTGGTGGGTTTTCTTAACAGTTTATGGAAGGACCAAAGATGTATATAATTCAATATACAGTACTTCTTCATTAGTGTTTTCGAAATTACACCACTATACCAAAGGAGAAAAGACTTTAGCGTCCGATGTTTTTGGAACTGTACCATACGCCTGCCATTTTTCGGAACTGTACTAGCTACCTGCCAATAAATAATGGAACTGTGTCGTACTCCTGCCATTTTTCAATACCCGATCGTGTTTAAAAACCCACAATTATTTTAATAAAATGTTCTGTGGGCTAAAATTTGGACTGTTTATTCAGGAAAGATTATATTTTATGGCATTATGTCTGAAATCTCTTAAACTTGACTAGTTACCGAGTACCAGGTCCCTAACTTTCTACAATCACATTTTTTAGCTTAATTTCAACATTTAACCTACCGTAACTCGCATAATATAGGTTCAAATTTAACGGGAATCAGGTGACATACACAACATTCCTTCCAAATTAAAATGGCCGATTCACTTTTCTAATAGTGTAAGGCTAACAAGTCATAAAACTAGATTTATTTACCCTTTTGATTTTTTTTTTTACCGGAACTGTGCCTACGGCTGCCGAACTCAGCCTACGGCTGCCGGTAATCGGGTGTGTATATCAGACTTTAACTGGCAAAGAATACGGCCACTGCATATCCCGTTAGAGGGGTAGACAGAGGGGTAGAACCCCCACCTGCACTATCCCCACCCCTCCCCCCCCCAACCCTCACCCCCGCCCCACACACACACATTCATGTTCATTTTATCCAAAAAAAATCATGCTAATTAAAGGTCTTCATTATGACCCCTGCGTTGTTTCAGGTGCAATCTCGCTCAAATCACTAGAGCTAGAGCAGTGGCAGAAAAACAATAAACGTGGCTCCAGCGTAAATGGAGTCTCAACAATATAATTTGCAGCAACTCTTCAGTTCTAGACCCATTCTCCATATTTTATCTCGATGTAAATGGAGGATGAGCCTGGCATGTTCATTCCTGTTAGGCGCCATATAACCTTTCATGTGTTGGTGCGCACTGAAACCCATTTAAATTAAATTCAATTCAGGCATTAACTAGTCTATGTGATTAACTAGTCTATTTGAAAATAGAATGTCAAATGTTCGGAAGGAGTCAAATGAAAGTATTAAACTAAAATATATTACCAGTTGTTCTGTATCTGAGGTATCGCTGGTCATACATAAGTCAAAAATAAGTTTTGCTATTTTTGTGTCCCCCACAGTAGCCGCCTCATGAAGCGGCGTGGATTGCTCTTCGTCGCGACTGTGTACGTCAGCACCGGCCCTGATCAGTTGGAGCGCAACATCGTAAGAACTTTGGCAGGCCGCGGTGTGCAGCGGGGTCATTTTCTGCGAGTCCTTTGCCTTTTGTTTGAAATGTTTGAAATGAACGTTAAATATGACAGTACTTAATATGTATGACTTACCAACATAATGACACAGAAAATCACAGAGCATGTATCAGTAATGAATGTTTTAAAATATAAATTTCTAATTGTTTTCTTATTTCTTATTTCGATTATTCAACAATTGATATAAAAGGTATAATACAAATGTATTATGGGTTGTAAAATCATGTGACGTAACAGAAGATTTGCCCAGAATAATAGTCTTTGAACATATGAACGTTATTTATTGCATTTTAAAGTGGTTTATAGCAACTAGATATTATAACATACACAATGTTTTATTTAATAAATATCGAACATAAATACAATGTTTTGTGCACTTGAAGAAAACAATTGCATGTGATACATTATGATTAAATATTTCATAAATAATCACATGATTAATTATATATACCGGAATACATAAAAATATGAAAAGATTATTTACTGTATCACAGGGTATGAAGGTCTTTTGGTGACTTCGAAACGGAGATAATGAAGAATAAAAGTGTGAAACATCCTGGTGACATACCTTTAGTTAAGTACTCCTGGTGACATACCTTTAGTTAAGTACTCATGTTGACATACCTTTAGTTAAGTACTCATGCAGATGAAGTTTTACATTGAGGTTATCAAAACCTTAACCGGAATAAATGATGTGTAAACGCTAAACAAAATATCAGTGCAGTGTAAAAGGTAGGTCCAGTTCGGTGACATTCTTTTTATAACTATCAACGTTCAGTACTTCTCTATATGTTAATAAATACGTAATTCAGTTTGAAAACGGTAATTTGTGAAGGTAAGTCATGCATAATATAAAACTAGGCAATACTTATTTAAAGATCAAAATCAATTTCCTTTTTTACCTAAACCTTTGACCTTTTGGTCTGAAGAGTCACCTGAACAAGCCCAAAGGAAACACGAATGCATATTTCCATTTGGAACTACATGTGTCATACAGAAACAATTTCCAAGGGCAAGCTGAATGTAACTTACTTACATAAGAATCAATAGGCAAATTGTCAGGCCAAACAGAAGATGATCTATATAAGATAGTGCGTCAATGTAACCTTGATGTTCGAATATTGTATTTAAAAACGATTGATCAACTCCATATGGATCATCATACAGATCCCCTGGGTCACCATTTGAACAAACTTGGTACAGGATTACACGCGTATGATATATGCAAAATAGTATACCTCCTGTAGTTTCAGAGAATCGATTTTTTTAAAGATGTTTCTATAAAACTCTATTAAAACAGTAAACGTGGGTGCGGGGCTAGATTTGACCCCATGGTCACCAATTGAAATGAATGGGATTGTATAGTCGCACCAACAACTAAGTTCATATGGCGACTTTCCAGCTTTCATTGGTTGGGTAAGACTTCGGGTGCCCCTACTTGCAATTTTTGTGCACGGGCGGACACTTGGGTAGAACCACCGACATTTTAACAAACTTGAGAGAGGATCATCAGCTGATACTACATGCAATATATGAGAGCTCTGTGCCTTGTGGTTTCAGAGAAGATTTTCAAGTTTGTCCCGATATAAAGCTATGTAAAACATCCAAAATCTTTCTCTCTCTCGCTATATATATATATATACAAAAAAAAAACGTTGGACCACCTGGACATATCCATTTTTTATCCCGCGGACTTCATTTGAACAAACTTGATATATATATGCTTTCCTCTTTAAGTGTACGATGACCGGACAGGCTGTGGACCCTATGGTGACGCCTACCTAAAGCCCATTGGGACGGTGGCGTTTGATGTGTGTCTTTGATCTTTCCTGTCGTGCCCTTAATGGTTTATTCTCTTGTTGCTCTGGCTTCTGCCAAGTCATTGAGTACCTTCATTGTGGCTTTCTAGGCTATTGTATTTTTTTGTATCATATTTACACGAGCATATTTGTTTTTTACTTATATTGCCTATTGATGCTGCCTTGTTGGTTAGAGATTAGATCATGGCGGGGATTTCTTTATTTACACTGACCTGTTTTAATGGGATGACAAGAGGGTAAGTGTGAGGTTTGGCGCACCCTAGAACCGGTTTAAACCCCCAGTGGCCTATGTTGCCACTGACCGTTCCAAGGCGGTAGCCCTATTGTCAACCCTTTTGTGTTTGTGATGTCGTTTGTATTTTTTATTACTTTTGCCTTCTCGTTTGTCTGTTTGCGTGTTTGTTTTTGTGTTTTGTGGTTGACTGTCGTCCTTGAATGCTGCTTTCCCTGTCCGATATTTTTATCTTTCTTTGATAGTCCATGCGTCGGCAATCATAATAAAGAACAACTATCGAATTATTTTCAGTGGTTCTTGAGGAGAAGATTGTTCTACGCTTTGAACTTTTATTGCAACGGCGGCCATATTGGATGCGGCTTTGACCTAGTTTTAACAAATTTGAAAACCATTAATTTTACCTAAGGATCATCCATGTGAAGTTTGGTCAACATTATTTTGAGAAGTGCTTGTTTCCTTAATGAGGTACACTGCTTTAATTGTTTAATGGTTATATTTACTTCCAGATCGCCTCCATAGTTGTGGACATGAAAAATACAGCTTATCCATTGATAATGTCTCAAGCATTACGCTTAAACCATACACTTCATTCTCTCCTCTCTCGTGTGCAAAATCTTTTGTCGGATAACAATACATTTATTTTAATATTTAACATGCGACTGTTGTGGATAATGACAAGGCATACTTACATTTACATCCGGTTTATACAGAAGCAGTTGCTCACAAGCCACTTCGTCGCCACGCTGCGCCGCATGATGTAACGCGGTGAGGTCATAGTCGTCCTTGTGGTTGGGATCCGCTCCTTGCTCGATCAGATAATGTATGGCGTTTGCGCTTGCGTCGATCTCTTTGCCGCCGACCAACTGGAAAAAGACACGTCAAAAGTTGGCAGCTGGGGTGGATTTCGGATTTGAAATAAGGCATGGCACACAATTTTTGGAGGGAAAAATAAGGTAACACTCAAATTTAAAGTGTGTGGCGTATTGTGCTTCTCTCGTATTATACGGAGCAAGTCCAAATTAAAGACTGCACTGAATCAGGAATAAGTATTCTGAGTTTACTGGCCACATATTTCATCAACTATATTCAGCTTATTGGGGGAGCGCAACGAATGATATACATGAATACTTACAGCAGTTTTGGGTGAGTTTTGACTCTCTGTTTCCTCGTCAAATTGCAAGTTCGACCTGGTCTTCTTTGACTTCTTTCTCTTCCTCTTAATCCTGCAGGCGTAGTGCAGCGGTGTAAGTCCCTCATCGTCCTCACATTCGATATCTGCATGTAATTGTATTATATCAGTGAGCTCATAATATATACATCAGTCGGCTCATAATATATACATCATCGGTTCATAATATATACATCAGTCGGGTCATAATTTATACATCAGTGGGCTCATATATATATCAGTCGGTTTATAATATATGCATCAGTCTGCTCATAATTTATACATCAGTGGGCTCATAATATATATATATATCAGTCGGCTCATAAAATACACATCAGTCGGCTCATAATATACACATCAGTCGGCTCATAATATACACATTAGTCGGCTGATAATATATACATCAGTCGGCTCATATTATATACATCAGTTCGCTCATAATATATACATCAGTCGGTTCATATTATAAACATCAGTCGGCTCATAATATATACATCAGTCGGTTCGTAATACATTCATCAGTCGACTCATAATATATACATCAGTCGGCTCGTATTATATACATCGGTCAGCTCATAATATATATATATCAGTCGGCTCATATTATATACAAATCAGTCGGCTCGTAATATACACATCAGTCGGCTCATAATATATACATCAGTCGGCTCATAATATACACATGAGTCGGCTCATATTACACACATCAGTCGGCTCATAATATATACATCAGTCGGCTAATATTATATACATCAGTCGGCTCATAATATATACATCAGTCGGCTAATATTATATACATCATTTGGCTCATCATATACACATCAGTAGGCTATATTATATACATCAGTCGCATAATATATACGTCAGTCGGCTCGTATTATATACATCAGTCTGCTCATAATATATACATCAGTCGGTTCGTAATATATACATCAGTCGGCTCGTAATATACACATCGGTCGGCTCATATTATATACATCAGTCGGCTCATAATATACACATCAGTCAGCTCATATTATAAACATCAGTCGGCTCGTATTATATAAATCATTCGGATCATCATATACAAATCAGTCAGCTCATCAGTTGGCTCATAATATATACATCAGTCGGCTAATATTATATACATCAGTCGGCTCATAATATATACATCAGTCGGCTCATAATATATACATCAATCAGCTCATAATATATACATCTGTCGGCTCGTATTATATGCATCGGTCGGCTCATAATATATACATCATTCGGCTCATAATATATACATCAGTTGGCTCATAATATATACATCAGATGGCTCATATTATATACATCAGTCGGTTCGTAATATATACATCGGTCGGCTAGTATTATATACATCGGTTGGCTCATAATGTATACATCTGTATATACTTCAGTCGGCTCATAATATATACATTGGTCTGCTCATAATATCCATCGGTCGGCTCATAATATACACATCAGTCGGCTATATTATATACATCAGTCACATAATATATACATCAGACGGCTCATATTATATACATCAGTCGGCTCATAATATATACATCAGTCGGTTTGTAATATATACATCAGTCGGCTGGTAATATCACATTGGTCGGCTCATATTATATACATCAGTCGGCTCATAATATACACATCAGTCGGCTCATATTATAAACATCAGTCGGCTCATAATATATACATCAGTTGGCTCATATTATATACATCAGTCGGTTCATAATATATACATTGGTCGGCTCATATTATATACATCGGTCGGCTCATAATGTATACATCCGTATATACATCAGTCGGCTCATAATATATACATTGGTCTGCTCATAATATCCATCGGTCGGCTCATAATATATACATCAGTCGGCTCATAATATAAACATCAGTCGGATCATAATATACACATTAGTCGGCGCATAATATAATTATATATGAGTCGGCTCATATTATACACATCAGTCGGCTCATAATTTATACATCAGTCGGCTAATATTATATACATCAGTCAGCTCATACTATATACATCAGTCGGCTAATAGTATATACATCAGTCGGCTCATAATATACACATCAGTCGGCTCATAATATACATATCAGTTGGCTCATAATATATACATCAGTCGGCTAATATTATATACATCAGTCGGCTCGTAATATATACATCAGTCGGCTCGTATTATATGCATCAGTCGGCTCATAATATATACATCAGTCGGCTCATAATATATACATCAATCGGCTCATATTATATACATCAATCGTCTCGTAATATATAAGTCAGTCGCCTCGTAATATATAAGTCAGTCGGCTCTTAATATATACATCCGTCGGCTAATATAATATACATCAATCGGCTCATAATATATATAAATCCGTCGGCTCATATTATATGCATCAGTCGGCTAATATATACATCAGTCGGCTCATAAAATACACATCAGATGGCTAATATTATATACATCAGTCGGCTCATAATATATACATCAGTCGGCTCATATTATATACACAAGTCGGCTCATAACATATACATCAGTCGACTCGTAATATATACATCAGTCTGCTCGTAATATATACATCAGTCGCCTTGTAATATATAAATCAGTCGGCTCATAATACATCAGTTGGCTCATAATAGATACATCAGTCGGCTCGTAATATAAACGTCAGTCGGCTCGTAATATATAAACCAGGCATCTCGTAATATATGCATCATTCGGCTCGTAATATATAAACAAGTCGGCTCATAACATATACATCAGTCGGCTCATAATATATACAACAGTCGGCTCATAATACATCAGTCGGCTCATAATATATACAACAGTCGGCTCATAATATATACATCAGTCGGCTCATAATATATACAATAGTCGGCTCATAAAACATCGGTAGGCTCATAATATATACATCAGTCAGCTCGTAATATATAAACAAGTCAGCTCATAATATATACATCAGTTGGCTCATAATATATACAATAGTCGGCTCATAATATATACATCAGTCATCGGCTAATATTATATACATCAATTGGCTCATAATATATACACCAGTCGGCTCATAATATATAAACCAGTGGGCTCATAATATATATACATCAGTCAGCTCATAATCAATAAATCAGTAGGCTCATAATATATATACATCAGTCAGCTCATAATCAATAAATCAGTAGGCTCATAATATATACATCAGTCGGCTCATAATATATACATCAGTCGGCTCATAATATATAATATATACATCAGTCGGCTCATAATATATACATCAGTCGGCTCCTATTATATACAACAGTCGGCTCATAATATACACAACAGTCGGCTCATAATATATACAACAGTCGGCTCATAATATATAGAACAGTCGACTCATAATATATATACATCAGTCGATCGGCTCATAATATATAAATCAGTTAGCTCATAATATATTCATCAGTCGGCTCATAATATATAAATCAGTCGGCTCATAATATATACATTAGTCGGCTCATAATATATACATCAGTCAGCTCATAATATATAAATCAGTGTGTTGGTAATATATACATCAGTCTGCTCATGATATATACATCAGACATTTAGTACAGCTCTAAGCACACCGTTATAGTGCAGCCGCACTGGAATATCAAGCCGCAGACACATGTCATGACACCCACACTCCAGTCAGATTATAATGACACAGGGTCGACCAGTCCAAGTAGACACATGACATGACACACCCCAGTCATGTTATACTGACACTGTGCCGAGCTGTCCTAGCACTGCCCTTTATATGCTGAATAAATACAAAAACATACTGATAGTGCACCCGCCCTCCCCAATCTCCAATACAACCCCCTATTGATGATGGCTAGTGGGAATCTAGGTGTGCAGCATGCCCCAATTTGTTTGGTGTATGAATAAACATACAACACAGAAACATGTACATGGTCGGGTTTTGGGTGTGGTGGAGTAGGGTAATGAAGGGTGTCGATGAGGGGAGCCCATGTCCCAGTATGACTGAGCTATGAATAAAATACACCACATTTACTCACATACCAATATATATTGCAAGTGATCACTACCCAGTATGTGCATTATTATTAGTAGTGGTAGTGATAGTAGTAGTAGTATTAGTAGTAGTAGTAGTAGGTAGTAGTAGTAGTGGTAGTGGTAGTGGTAGTGGTAGTAGTAAAATTAACGGTGAGTAACAACACACTGGATATTTATCTTAGCCATATATTTGCACATTTCATGTTATGTTAAATTGGGCTGCATGAGCTTCCATGCAAGGCTGCGCTGTCTCACCTGCACCATTCTCAACGAATAACTTCACGAGGCTGAAGTGATTATACCGGGCTGCATAATGTAGGGCAGATAACCCCTCGTCGTCCTCCGTGTTTATATTGTTTAGTATCTTCTTCACACGAAGTAACTTCTGTGCTTCTTCATAGCAGCCGTTTCTTGCGCACTGAAAGTTTATTTTAGAAAACAAGTTACATAACGTATCAACTGATTTTCACGTTCTCGCATGCAGAGCTATTTGCACACTGAAATTTCAAAATCAGAAGAAAAGCTGCAAAATGTTTCATCTAATTTTCATGTTCTTACATCGATCATAATGTCATTATATTAGCTACAAAAAGTTCGGAATGCGAACGAACACGCGAGATGCAATCAGATTGAAGGTTACATTGCACCATTGATTTTCCGCCTTTATTTTATATAGGACGAATGTTTGTCAAGAGACAAACAATGCGCATTTTTCTCCGTAGAAAATGTTAAAACACATCTCAATCAAACGATCGAGCGTCCGCCAATATAAAAATGCAATAAAACAGGGGGTCATGTATCATGTTAGAAAAATCAAACATGTTGAATGACGTCACGTTCTATTTTGACACGTCACAGACAAAATTACCCCGTTTCCATTCTCTCTCTCGATCGATATGCACCTATCAATATTTTGCCCCAGGGGGGGGGCGGCGGGCATACAGGGGACTTTAGACAAGAAGACGGTCCCCGATAGGCGGGAGTTTGACACGCCGAATTATTCCGGGTCCCGGGAAATAGACTGGCCGGATTCTACGACTCGGTACCCGGGATTTAGACAAACCATTTGTATTAACAAAATGGCGGAAATTTTGAAAAAAATGGAAGCGTTTAAATCACATTTTTCTGTCCAAGACATGTGTGATTGGGTTGGGGTAATATCCCCAGACCTGTCTAAGATATTTAAAGGTATACAGGAAATGTTCTTATTCATTTATGTTGACGTATATGTATTTTCTTCTATTGTCGTGTGTTTTCGCGATGACCTTCACGGTCCCAATCAAAGGAAGATAGACGAATTTGTTACGAAAATAGAAAAAATGTTTTTAAGCCTTATGTAATTGATTTCCAAAAATATGTAGGTTTAATTATAAAAAGTAAATAAATTCATTTCATATAAAATGTAGACCCACTCATTGGCCACATTATTTGGATTTAATACTCTCCTTGTACATTTTGGTTATTTCATAGAAATATTAAAAACATAATGTTCATGCGATATTAAAGTTGTGTGTGCTGTGTTTTCGATATTGTATGCTAAATAAACTTCATATTTGTAGGCAGTGTATTAAACTGTAAATAACATTTATATAAGAATAAATCACTTTTTTCCTTTTTTGGTACATCTTTTTTTCAGGTTTTTAATATGCTGCAACAGTTAATGTTATATCAAAAAAGGTAATTAATTGTGAACTCATAAATTGTATACCAGCAAATTTAATCTTTCAGTACTGTATGCTGTGGTGATGGTGTAATAAAAATAATGCAAAATATTCTATGTTTCAAGCAACCCTACGGCCTATGCCTACCTTCTTAACAAAAATGTCCAGGACCCAAATTAAATAGAGGATAATTGTTGCTTTTTGTTGATTATCGAGTTTTAATTCACCGAGTGTGCACCAAAATAGGGGAGGCACTTAGATTCGCACCTGTATATATGTCAATTGCTTTTTTTTGGTGACAAAAGGGCACATGTGATCCATGAACGCAGCTTCAAGTTTTATCTGTTGTGCACCGAGGTCTCTTACTAAAGGGGGCCATCACTATCAGAATACTAAAGTATTAAATTGATGCTAGGTTTTTCTCCATAAACCATTGGTTAAACTGTCGAATTGCTGACATTGTTTTGGCTGATTTGTAGCCAGTTCATGGTGGAAAAATGCTAAACTGGCAATATTGGCGCTAGCTTGCTTCACCCCCGGGGCATTTGATTCACAATTTAAGCATCTCCCACTATGGGGATTTAGACAAAATTATTGGCTCTAGGGTGGGGAATTAGACCCCAAAAAGAAAGGATTGTCTAATTCCCCTGGGTCTGCCCGCCGCCCCCCCCCCCTGGGGCAAAATATTGATAGGTGCAATACTAAAAATTCGATATGACGTCATGTCCTCATTTCTACTTTCGCTTTACTGTCTATGTCAATTATAATTCTAACACGACCTCTGCAATCTTTCATATACACAAAGAAGGGAGACAGCTATATGTTATTCTACGATAAAATACAGCTGTTCCATTAATTCCCGCGTATATTTCATCCGTTGGAAGCGCCACGTTACATGACGTCACTTGGTAAATATACGTCACGAAGACAACTGAACAGTAATTTTAATGAAATGTTAATTACAACAAAATTGCCATTCTCCCAAACCGTGCACACATCCCGAAATAAACCCATCATATGCACATGTACATATAACATTAATAAGCATCTTGAACAAGGTGAGAATGTTTGACGTCATACAACGCAAGCTATATGACGTAAGCAATGACTTAATTGTTTGTCACGTGAAAACAAGTGCATTGAAACGCAGAACTTTGCATACGGGGGCGCCCAATGGAACAGCGTGTAAACATAGCAGCCTGATTACCTTGACCTCCGAGATAATATATAGTGCCCCAACAATAGCGTAAATAATGGGGTTATTGTTGTGTTAGAATCGAAATAATAAATACGGACCTATATTTTATCGGTGAATAAAATACAGTTAGTCGTTCGGATGCGAGAAATTAAATCACTCGTGCTAACGCACTCGTGATTTAATTACTACGCATCCGAACTCCTAACTGTATTTTAACGCACTCGTGATTTAATTACTACGCATCCGAACTCCTAACTGTATTTTAACGCACTCGTGATTTAATTACTACGCATCCGAACTCCTAACTGTATTTTATTCACCGATAAAACACAGGTACTTATTTATTATTTCTTAATTAAATATCTCAAATAAACACTCACAAATGTTCCCAATACAACATTTGAATGAATTATAGATAATAATAACAAAAAAGCAATCTAAACGGTGCATTTTGTATCACTAGTAAGGCAGGGAAACGTTTTTTATTAGGCACTATAGTATTTGACTATACACTACTGACATTGAAGAACTTTGGTCAACCTTCAAAGATGGAATACATAGATCCGTTGAAAAACATGTGCCATCAAAAACATGCAGAAGCAAATATTCGCTACCCTGGGTGGACAGGAAACTTCGCAAGTCACTAAAGAAAAAAGCAAGACTATATAAACATGCCAAGGCTAATAACAACTTGGTAAAATACAGACAGTTTCAAGCCGAATGGGACCACGTAAACAACATCATCCAAGAAGGACTACAGGAAAACAACTCTAAGCCTTTTTGGAAATACGTTAAATAAAAAAGATAATATCGGAACAGTCCCTCTTAAACAGCACGGCAACCTCATCACTGACTCCAAAGCAAAAGCAGACATACTCGTGGAACAATTTCAATCAGTTTTCACCAGAGACAGCAACACCTCTCTTCCACCAGTCAACCTGGGAAAACTATACCTACCATTCCACACCTAAACATTGAAAGGAAAGGCGTATTAAAAAACTCCTTACAAACCTTAAAACATCAAAGGCAATGGGCCCAGACAGCATCCCAAACATTGTACTGAAGACCTGTGCTAAAGAGCTAGCCCAAGGACTCCGTGATGTTTTCCAGTTTTCGATTGACACTGGCACACTGCCACAAGATTGGAGGAATGCAAATTTATCCCTTGTCTTCAAAAAAGGCGATAGACACTTGCCCGAAAATTATAGACCTGTTTCATTAACATCAGTGCCTTGTAAAATCCTGGAGCATATCATTTGCAGTAACATGTGGAAACATTTCGACAAACACAACATATTGACCAAGCTCAACCACGGGTTTCGATCTGGATTCTCCACTGAAAGTCAGCTTCTAGTCAATCTCCATGACTTCTTTAGAGCTTTCAACAAGAAACAACAAATCGATATTGCCATCCTCGACTTCTCAGGCATTTGACACAGTCCCACACGACAAACTCCTCCATAAAATAGACTGCTATGGCGTCAAGGGCCAACTAAATAACTGGCTATCCTCATTTTTGAAGGAGATATCAATGAACGCTGTCTGCGAAGGGGAACACTCTAAAAGTGTCCAAGTCGAATCTGGTGTACCTCAAGGCACCGTCCTAGGACCGCTAATGTTCCTCTGCCACAATTATTGACTTACGAGATTGCGTTACATCTAAAGTCCGACTCTTCACAGATGACTGCCTGCTATACAGGACAATAAACAGCATACAAGATCACACGGCTCTCCAAAACGACCTGCTAGAACTGGAAAAATGGGCATCAACTTGGGGTATGCGATTCAATGCCAAGAAGTGCTATATTTTAAGTGTCAGAAACTCATCATCACATTTCTGCCAACTTGACAACGCAATACTCCAACAAGTTTCGGCAAATCCATATTTAGGCATCACCATCTCGGAAGACCTACAGTGGAGTACCCACATAAATAATATATGCAAAAGAGCCAACTAACCGATTAAGGCTTCCTAAGAAGAAACTTAAAGAACTACCCACATGAATGTCGGAAGCTAGCATACATCACTCTAGTCCGCTCAACCCTCGACTATGGCTCCTCTATGTTGTTGCTTTAATCGCATACACATCATGATGTTGCTTTAATCGCATACACATTATACTGCTGCTTTAATCGCATACACCTCATACTGTTGCTTAAATCCCATACACATCATACGGTTGCTTTAATCGCACATATGTTATAATTATGCTTTAATCGCATACACATCATGATGTTGCTATAATCGCATATACATCATGTTGTTGCTTTAATCGCACATATGTTATAATGCTGCTTTAATTGCAAACACATCATACTGTTGCTTTAATCGCATACACATTATACTGTTGCTTTAATCGCATTACACATCATACGGTTGCTTTAATCGCGTATATGTTATAATGTTGCTTTAATCGCATACACATCATATGGTTGCTTTAACTGCATACATGTTAGAATGTTGCTTTAATCGCATACACAATATGAGGTTGCTTTAATCGCATACACATCATGTTGTTGCTTTAATCGCAAACACAATCATACTTTTGCTTTAATCGCATACACATAATGTTGTTGCTTTGATCACATACAAACCATACTGTTGCTTTAATCGCAAACACATCATGATGCTGCTTTAATCGCATACACATCATGTTGTTGCTTTAATCGCAAACACAATCATACTTTTGATTTAATCGCATACACATAATGTTGTTGCTTTGATCACATACAAACCATACTGTTGCTTTAATCGCAAACACATCATGATGCTGCTTTAATCGCAAACACATCATGATGCTGCTTTAATCGCATACACATCATGATGTTGCTATAATATCACATATACATCATGTTGTTGCTTTAATCGAATACACATCATGATGTTGCTGTAATATCACATATACATCATGATGTTGCTGTAATATCACATATACAAACATGTTGTTGCTTTAATCGAATACACATCATGATGTTGCTTTAATCGCATACACATCATGTTGTTGCTTTAATCGCATTCACATAATGTTGTTGCTTTAATCGCGTACACACCATACTGTCGCTTTAATCACAAATACATCATGATATTGCTATATTCGCATATAAATCATGGTGTTACTTTAATCGCATACAAATCATATTTTAGCTTTAATCGCAAACACATCATGTTGTTGCTTTAATTGCAAACATATCATGGTGTTGCTTTAATTGCAAACACATCATGTTGTTGCTTTAATCGCATATACACATTATACTGTTGCTTTAATCGCATTACACATCATACGGTTGCGTTAATCGCGTATATGTTATAATGTTGCTTTAATCGCATACACATCATATAGTTGCTTTAACTGCATACATGTTATAATGTTGCTTTAATCGCATACACAATATGAGGTTGCTTTAATCGCATACACATCATGTTGTTGCTTTAAATCACAAACACAATCATACTTTTGCTTTAATCGCATACACATAATGTTGTTGCTTTAATCGCATACAAACCATACTGTTGCTTTAATCGCAAACACATCATGATGTTGCTTTAATCGCATACACATCATGATGTTGCTATAATTGCATATACATCATGTTGTTGCTTTAATCGAATACACATCATGATGTTGCTTTAATCGCATACACATCATGTTGTTGCTTTAATCGCATACACATAATGTTGTTACTTTAATCGCGTACACACCATACTGTCGCTTTAATCACAAATACATCATGATATTGCTATAATCGCATATACATCATGGTGTTACTTTAATCGCATACAAATCATATTTTAGCTTTAATCGCAAACACATCATTTTGTTGCTTTAATTGCAAACATATCATGGTGTTGCTTTAATTGCAAACACATCATGTTGTTGCTTTAATTGCAAACATATCATGGTGTTGCTTTAACAGCATACACATCATGTTGTTGCTTTAATTGCAAACATATCGTGGTGTTGCTTTAATCGCATACACATCATGTTGTTGCTTTAATCGCATACGCATCGTGGTGTTGCTTTAATCGCATACACATCACGATGTTGCTTTAATCGCATACACATCACGGTGTTGCTTTAATCGCATACACATCATGTTGTTGCTTTAATCGCATACACAGCATGGTGTTGCTTTAATCGTATACACATCATGTTGTTGCTTTAATCGCATACGCATCGTGGTGTTGCTTTAAACGCATACACATCACGATGTTGCTTTAATCGCATACACATCATGTTGTTCCTTTAATCGCATACACATCACGGTGTTGCTTTAATCGAATACACATCATTTTGTTGCTTTAATTGCATTCACATCATGGTGTTGCTTTCATCGCAATCACATGGTGATGTTGCTTTAATCGCATACACATCATGGTGTTGCTTTAATCGCATACACATCACGATGTTGCTTTAATCGCATACACATCACGGTGTTGCTTTAATCGCATACACATCGTGATGTTGCTTTAATCGCAAACACATCATGTTGTAGCTTTAATCACAAACACACTATAATGTTGCTTTAATCGCATACACATCACCGTGATCACCGTGTTGCTTTAATCGCATACACATCATGATGTTGCTTTAATCGCAAACACAGTATGTTGTTGCTTTAATCGCATGCACATCATGTTGTAGCTTTAATCACAAACACACCATAATGTTGCTTTAATTGCATACACATAATATGGTAGCTTTAATCGCAAACACATCATGGTGTTGCTTTAATCGCATACACATCATATTGTTGCTTTAATCGCATACACATCATGTTGTCGCTTTAATCGCATACACAGCGTGTTGTTGGTTTAATCGCATACACATCATGGTGTTGCTTTACTCGCATACACATCACGGTGTTGCTTTAATCGCATACACATTGTGATGTTGCTTTAATCGCAAACACATCGTGGTGCTGATTTGATCGCATGCACATCATGTTGTAGCTTTACATCACGATGTTGCTTTAATCGCAAACAAATCATGTTGTTGCTTTAATCGCATGCACATCATGTTGTAGCTTTAATCACAAACACACCATAATGTTGCTTTAATCGCATACACATAATATGGTAGCTTTAATCGCAAACACATCATGGTGTTGCTTTAATCCCATACACATCATGTTGTTGCTTTAATCACATACACATCATGTTGTTGCTTTAATCGCAAACACATCATGTTGTTGCTTTAATCGCATACACATCTTGTTGTTTGCTTTATTCGTATACACATCATGGTGTTGCTATAATCGCAAACACATCATGATGTTGCTATAATCGCATACACATCATGATGTTGCTATATTCGCATGCACATCACGTTGTTCCTTTAATCGCATGCACATCACGGTGTTGCTTTAATCGCATGCACATCACGTTGTTGCATTAATCGCATGCACATAACGTTGTTGCTTTAATCGCATGCACATCACGGTGTTGCTTTAATTGCATGCACATGACGGTGTTGCTTTAATCGCATGCTCATCACGGTGTTGCTTTATTCGCATGCACATCACGGTGTTGCTTTCATCGCAAACACATCACGGTGTTGCTTTAATCGCATACACATCACGTTGTTGCTTTAATCGCATACACATCACGGTGTTGCTTTCATCGCATACACATCACGGTGTTGCTTTCATCGCATACACATCACGGTGTTGCTTTCATCGCATACACATCACGGTGTTGCTTTAATCGCATTCACATCACGCTGTTTCTTTATTCGCATTCACATCACGATTTTGCTTTTATCGCATACACATCACGGTGTTGTTTTAATCGCATACACATCACGGTGTTCCTTTAATCGCATACACATCACGGTGTTGCTTTAAACGCATACACATCACGCTGTTGTTTTAATCGCATACTCATCATGTTGTTTGCTTTAATTGCATACACATCATGGTGTTACTTTAATCGCAAATACATCATGTTGTTGCTTTAATCGCATACACATCATGTTGATGCTTTAATCGCATACACGTCATGGTGTTACTTTAATCGCTTACACATCATGTTGTTGCTTTAATCGCATATACGTCATGGTGTTGCTTTAATCGCATACACATCATGTTGTTGCTTTAATCGTATACACGTCATGGTGTTGCTTTAATCGCATACACGTCATGGTGGTGCTTTAATCGCATACACGTCATGGTGTTGCTTTAATCGCATACACGTCATGGTGTTGCTTTAATCGCATATACATCATGTTGTTGCTTTAATCGCATACACATCATGTTGTTGCTATACTCGCATACACGTCATGGTGTTGCTTTAATCGCATACACATCATGTTGTTGCTTTAATCGCATACACGTCATGGTGTTGCTTTAATCGCATACACATCATGTTGTTGCTTTAATCGTTTACACGTCATGGTGTTGCTTTAATGGCATACACATCATGTTGTTGCTTTAATCGCCTACACGTCATATTCTTGCTATAATCTCATACACGTCATATTCTTGATTTAATCGCATACACATGATGTTGTTCCTTTAATCGCATACATATCACGTTGTTGCTTTAATCGCAAACACATCATGATGTTGCTTTAATCGCATACACATCATGTTGTTGCTTTAATCGCATACACTTCATGTTATTGCTTTAATCGCATACACATCATGTTGTTGCTTTAATCGCATAAACTTCATGGTGTTGCTTTAATCGCAAACACTTCATGTTGTTGCTTTAATTGCATACACATCATGGTGTTGCTTTAATCGCATACACATCATGTTGTTGCTTTAATCGCAAACACATCATGTTGTCGCTTAAATCGCATACACATCATGGTGTTGCTTTAATCGCATACACTTCATGATGTTGATTTAATCGCAAACACATCATGTTGTTGCTTTAATCGCATACACATCATGGTGTTGCTTTAATCGCATACACTTCATGATATTGCTTTAATCGCAAACACATCATGTTGTTGCTTTAATCGTATACACATCATGGTGTTGCTTTAATCGTATATACATCATGATGTTGCTTTAATCGCATACACATCATGATGTTGCTATCATCGCATACACATCATGTTGTTGCTTTAATCGCGTACACATCATGTTGTTTGCTTTAATCGCATACATTGCATATACATCATGGTGTTGCTTTAATCGCATATACATCATGTTGTTTGCTTTAATCGTATACACATCATGTTGTTTGCTTTAATCGTATACACATCACGGTGTTGCTTTAATCTTATACACATCATGTTGTTCCTTTAATCGCATACACATCATGTTGTTGCTTTAATCGCATACACATCATGGTGTTGCTTTAATCGCATACACATCATGTTGTTGCTTTAATCGCATACACATCATGTTGTTTGCTTTAATCGTATACACATCATGGTGTTGCTTTAATTGCATACATTCATGTTGTTGCTTTAATCGCATACACATCATGTTGTTCCTTTAATCGCATACACATCATGGTGTTGCTTTAATCGTATACACATCATGTTGTTCATTTAATCGCATACATATCATGTTGTTGCTTTAATCGCATACACATCATGGTGTTGCTTTAATCGTATACACATCATGCACATCATGGTGTTGCTTTAATCTTACACACATCATGGTGTTCCTTTAATCGCATACACATCATGTTGTTGGTTTAATCGCATACACATCATGGTGTTGCTTTAATCGCATACACATCATGGTGTTGCTTTAATGGTATACACATCATGGTGTTGCTTTAATCTTATACACATCATGGTGTTGCTTTAATCGCATACACATCATGTTGTTGGTTTAATCGCATACACATCATGGTGTTGCTTTAATCGCATACACATCATGGTGTTGCTTTAATGGTATACACATCATGGTGTTGCTTTAATCTTATACACATCATATTGTTGCTTTAATCGCATACACACCATGTTGTTGCTTTACTCGCATACACGTCATGGTGTTGCTTTAATCGCATACACATCATATTCCTGCTCTAATCGCATACACAGCATGTTGTTGCTTTAATCGCATACACATCATGTTGTTGCTTTAATCACATACACGTCATATTCTTGCTTTAATCGCACACGTCATATTCTTGCTTTAATCGCATACACATCATGTTGTTGCTTTAATCGCCTACACGTCATATTCTTGCTATAATCTCATACACGTCATATTCTTGATTTAATCGCATACACATGATGGTGTTGCTTTAATCGCATACACATCACGTTGTTGCTTTAATCGCAAACACATCATGATGTTGCTTTAATCGCATACACATCATGGTGTTGCTTTAATCGCAAACATATCATGTTGTTGCTTTAATCGCATACACATCATGGTGTTGCTTTAATCGCATACACTTCATGATGTTGATTTAATCGCAAACACATCATGTTGTTGCTTTAATCGCATACACATCATGGTGTTGCTTTAATCGCATACACTTCATGATATTGCTTTAATCGCAAACACATCATGTTGTTGCTTTAATCGTATACACATCATGGTGTTGCTTTAATCGTATACACATCATGTTGTTGCTTTAATCGCATACACATCATGATGTTGCTATCATCGCATACACATCATGTTGTGCTTTAATCGCGTACACATCATGTTGTTTGCTTTAATCGCATACATTGCATATACATCATGGTGTTGCTTTAATCGCATATACATCATGTTGTTTGCTTTAATCGTATACACATCATGTTGTTTGCTTTAATCGTATACACATCATGGTGTTGCTTTAATCTTATACACATCATGTTGTTCCTTTAATCGCATACACATCATGTTGTTGCTTTAATCGCATACACATCATGGTGTTGCTTTAATCGCATACACATCATGTTGTTGCTTTAATCGCATACACATCATGTTGTTTGCTTTAATCGTATACACATCATGGTGTTGCTTTAATTGCATACATTCATGTTGTTGCTTTAATCGCATACACATCATGTTGTTCCTTTAATCGCATACACATCATGGTGATGCTTTAATCGTATACACATCATGTTGTTCATTTAATCGCATACATATCATGTTGTTGCTTTAATCGCATACACATCATGGTGTTGCTTTAATCGTATACACATCATGCACATCATGGTGTTGCTTTAAACTTACACACATCATGGTGTTCCTTTAATCGCATACACATCATGTTGTTGGTTTAATCGCATACACATCATATTGTTGCTTTAATCGCATACACACCATGTTGTTGCTTTACTCGCATACACGTCATGGTGTTGCTTTAATCGCATACACATCATGTTGTTGCTTTAATCGCATACACGTCATGGTGTTGCTTTAATCGCATACACATCATGTTGTTGCTTTAATCGTATACACGTCATGGTGTTGCTTTAATCGCATACACGTCATGTTGTTGCTTTAATCGCATACACGTCATGTTGTTGTTTCAATTGCATACACATCATGTTGTTTGCTTTAATCGCATACACATCATGGTGTTGCTTTAATCGTATACACATCATGTAGTTGCTTTAATCGTATACACATCATGATGTTGCATACACATCATATTCCTGCTCTAATCGCATACACAGCATGTTGTTGCTTTAATCGCATACACATCATGTTGTTGCTTTAATCACATACACGTCATATTCTTGCTTTAATCGCACACGTCATATTCTTTCTTTAATCGCATACACATCATGTTGTTGCTTTAATCGCCTACACGTCATATTCTTGCTATAATCTCATACACGTCATATTCTTGATTTAATCGCATACACATGATGGTGTTGCTTTAATCGCATACACATCACGTTGTTGTTTTAATCGCAAACACATCATAATGTTGCTTTAATCGCATACACATCATGTTGTTGCTTTAATCGCATACACTTCATGTTGTTGCTTTAATCGCAAACACTTCATGTTGTTGCTTTAATTGCATACACATCATGGTGTTGCTTTAATCGCATACACATCATGTTGTTGCTTTAATCGCAAACATATCATGTTGTTGCTTTAATCGCATACACATCATGGTGTTGCTTTAATCGCATACACTTCATGATGTTGATTTAATCGCAAACACATCATGTTGTTGCTTTAATCGCATACACATCATGGTGTTGCTTTAATCGCATACACTTCATGATATTGCTTTAATCGCAAACACATCATGTTGTTGCTTTAATCGTATACACATCATGGTGTTGCTTTAATCGTATACACATCATGTTGTTGCTTTAATCGCATACACATCATGATGTTGCTATCATCGCATACACATCATGTTGTTGCTTTAATCGCGTACACATCATGTTGTTTGCTTTAATCGCATACATTGCATATACATCATGGTGTTGCTTTAATCGCATATACATCATGTTGTTTGCTTTAATCGTATACACATCATGTTGTTTGCTTTAATCGTATACACATCATGGTGTTGCTTTAATCTTATACACATCATGTTGTTCCTTTAATCGCATACACATCATGTTGTTGCTTTAATCGCATACACATCATGGTGTTGCTTTAATAGCATACACTTCATGATGTTGATTTAATCGCAAACACATCATGTTGTTGCTTTAATCGCATACACATCATGGTGTTGCTTTAATCGTATACACATCATGGTGTTGCTTTAATCTTATACACATCATGTTGTTCCTTTAATCACATACACATCATGGTGTTGCTTTAATCGCATACACATCATGTTGTTGCTTTAATCGTATACACATCATGTTCTTCCTTTAATCGCAAACACATCATGGTGTTTCTTTAATCGCATACACATCATGGTGTTGCTTTAATCGCATACACACCATGGTGTTGCTTTAATCGTATACACATCATGTTGTTTGCTTTAATCGTATACACATCATGGTGTTGCTTTAATCGTATACACATCATGTTGTTTGCTTTAATCGTATACACATCATGTTGTTACTTTAATCGCATACACATCATGATGTTGCTTTAATCGCATATACATCATGGTGTTGCTTTAATCGCATATACATCATGTTGTTTGCTTTAATCGTATACACATCATGTTGATCCTTTAATATTATACACATCATGTTGTTCCTTTAATCGCATATACATCATGGTGTTTCTTTAATCGTATACACATCATGTTGTTTGCTTTAATCGTATACACATCATGTTGTTCCTTTAATCGCATATACATCATGGTGTTGCTTTAATCGTTTACACATCATGGTGTTGCTTTAATCGTATACACATCATGTTGTTACTTTGATCGCATACACGTCATGGTGTTGCTTTAATCGCATACACACCATGTTGTTTGCTTTAATCGTATACACATCATATTGTTCCTTTAATCGCATACACATCATGGTGTTGATTTAATCGCATATACATCATGGTGTTGCTTTAATCGCATATACATCATGTTGTTTGCTTTAATCGTATACACATCATGGTGTAGCTTTAATCGCATACTCATCATGTTGTTTGCTTGAATAGCATATACATCATGGTGTTGCTTTAATCGTATACACATCATGTTGTTGCTTTAATCGTATACACATCATGTTGTTGCTTTAATCGCATACACATCATGGTGTTGCTTTAATCGCATACACATCATGTTGTTGGTTTAATCGCATACACATCATATTGTTGCTTTAATCGCATACACACCATGTTGTTGCTTTACTCGCATACACGTCATGGTGTTGCTTTAATCGCATACACATCATGTTGTTGCTTTAATCGCATACACGTCATGGTGTTGCTTTAATCGCATACACATCATGTTGTTGCTTTAATCGTATACACGTCATGGTGTTGCTTTAATCGCATACACGTCATGTTGTTGCTTTAATCGCATACACGTCATGTTGTTGTTTCAATTGCATACACATCATGTTGTTTGCTTTAATCGCATACACATCATGGTGTTGCTTTAATCGTATACACATCATGTAGTTGCTTTAATCGTATACACATCATGATGTTGCATACACATCATATTCCTGCTCTAATCGCATACACAGCATGTTGTTGCTTTAATCGCATACACATCATGTTGTTGCTTTAATCACATACACGTCATATTCTTGCTTTAATCGCACACGTCATATTCTTTCTTTAATCGCATACACATCATGTTGTTGCTTTAATCGCCTACACGTCATATTCTTGCTATAATCTCATACACGTCATATTCTTGATTTAATCGCATACACATGATGGTGTTGCTTTAATCGCATACACATCACGTTGTTGCTTTAATCGCAAACACATCATAATGTTGCTTTAATCGCATACACATCATGTTGTTGCTTTAATCGCATACACTTCATGTTGTTGCTTTAATCGCAAACACTTCATGTTGTTGCTTTAATTGCATACACATCATGGTGTTGCTTTAATCGCATACACATCATGTTGTTGCTTTAATCGCAAACATATCATGTTGTTGCTTTAATCGCATACACATCATGGTGTTGCTTTAATCGCATACACTTCATGATGTTGATTTAATCGCAAACACATCATGTTGTTGCTTTAATCGCATACACATCATGGTGTTGCTTTAATCGCATACACTTCATGATATTGCTTTAATCGCAAACACATCATGTTGTTGCTTTAATCGTATACACATCATGGTGTTGCTTTAATCGTATACACATCATGTTGTTGCTTTAATCGCATACACATCATGATGTTGCTATCATCGCATACACATCATGTTGTTGCTTTAATCGCGTACACATCATGTTGTTTGCTTTAATCGCATACATTGCATATACATCATGGTGTTGCTTTAATCGCATATACATCATGTTGTTTGCTTTAATCGTATACACATCATGTTGTTTGCTTTAATCGTATACACATCATGGTGTTGCTTTAATCGTATACACATCATGTTGTTGCTTCAATCGCATACACATCATGGTGTTGCTTTAATCGTATAAACATCATGGTCTTTGCTTTAATCGTATACACATCATGGTGTTGCTTTAATCTTATACACATCATGTTGTTGCTTTAATCGCATATACATCATGTTGTTCCTTTAATCGCATACACATCATGGTGTTGCTTTAATCGCATACACATCATGTTGTTGCTTTAATCGTATACACATCATGTTGTTCCTTTAATCGCATACACATCATTGTGTTGCTTTAATCGTATACACATCATGTTGTTCCTTTAATCGCATACACATCATGTTGTTTGCTTTAATCGTATACACATCATGGTGTTGCTTTAATCGTATACACATCATGTTGTTTGCTTTAATCGTATACACATCATGTTGTTCCTTTAATCGCATACACATCATGATGTTGCTTTAATCGCATATACATCATGGTGTTGCTTTAATCGCATATACACCATGTTGTTTGCTTTAATCGTATACACATCATGTTGTACTTTTAATCGCATACACATCATGTTGTTCCTTTAATCGCATATACATCATGGTGTTGCTTTAATCGTATACACATGATGTTGTTTGCTTTAATCGTATACACATCATGTTGTTCCTTTAATCGCATACACATCATGGTGTTGCTTTAATCGTATACACATCATGGTGTTGCTTTAATCGCATACACATCATGTTGTTCCTTTGTTCGCATACACGTCATGGTGTTGCTTTAATCGCATACACGTCATGATGTTGCTTAAATCGCATACACATCATGGTGTTGCTTTAATCGTATACACATCATGTTGTTTGCTTTAATCGCATACACATCATGATGTTGCTTTAATCGCATATACATCATGGTGTTGCTTTAATCGCATATACATCATGGTGTTGCTTTAATCGCATATACATCATGTTGTTTGCTTTAATCGTATACACATCATGGTGATGCTTTAATCGTATACACATCATGGTGTTGCTTTAATCGCATACACATCATGTTGTTTGCTTTAATCGCATATACATCATGGTGTTGCTTTAATCGTATACACATCTTGTTGTTGCTTTAATCGTATACACATCATGTTGTTGCTTTAATCGCATACACATCATGGTGTTGCTTTAATCGAATACACATCATGGTGTTGCTTTAATCGTATACACATCATATTGTTTGCTTTAATCGTATACACATCATGTTGTTCCTTGTATCGCATACACATCATGTTGTTGCTTCAATCGCATACACATCATGGTGTTGCTTTAATCGTATACGCATCATGGTGTTTGCTTTAATCATATACACATCATGGTGTTGCTTTAATCTTATACACATCATGTTGTTCCTTTAATCGCATACACATCATGTTGTTGCTTTAATCGCATACACATCATGGTGTTGCTTTAATCGCATACACATCATGTTGTTCCTTTAATCGCATACACATCATGGTGTTGCTTTAATCGTATACACATCATGTTGTTTGCTTTAATCGTATACACATCATGGTGTTGCTTTAATCGCATACACATCATGTTGTTCCATTAATCGCATACACATCATGGTGTTGCTTTAATCGTATACACATCATGGTGATGCTTTAATCGTATACACATCATGTTGTTCCTTTAATCGCATAGACATCATGTTGTTGCTTTAATCGCATACACATCATGGTGTTGCTTTAATCGTATACACATCATGTTGTTTGCTTTAATCGTATACACATGATGGTGTTGCTTTAATCGTATACACATCATGGTGTTGCTTTAATCTTATAAACATCATGTTGTTTGCTTTAATCGTATACACATCATGGTGTTTGCTTTAATCGTATACACATCACGATGTTGCTTTAATCGCATTCACATCATGCTGTTGCTTTAATCGCATACACATCATGGTGTTGCTTTAATCGTATACACATCATGTTGTTTGCTTTAATCGTATACACATCATGGTTTTGCTTTAATCGTATACACATCATGGTGTTGCTTTAATCGTATACACATCATGTTGTTTGCTTTAATCGTATACACATCACGATGTTGCTTTAATCGCATACACATCATGGTGTTGCTTTAATCGTATACACATCATGTTGTTTGCTTTAATCGTATACACATCATGGTGTTGCTTTAATCGTATACACATCATGGTGTTGCTTTAATCTTATACACATCATGCTGTTCCTTTAATCGCATACACATCATGTTGTTCCTTTAATCGCATACACATCATGGTGTTGCTTTAATCGCATACACATCATGTTGTTCCTTTAATCGCATACACATCATGGTGTTGCTGTAATCGCATACACATCATGTTGTTTGCTTTAATCGCATACACATCATGTTGTTGCTTTAATCGCATACACATCATGTTGTTGCTTTTATCGCATACACATCATGGTGTTGCTTTAATCGTATACACATCATGTTGTTTGCTTTAATCGTATACACATCATGGTGTTGCTTTAATCGTATACACATCATGTTGTTGCTTTTATCGCATACACATCATGGTGTTGCTTTAATCGTATACACATCATGTTGTTTGCTTTAATCGTATACACATCATGGTGTTGCTTTAATCGCATACACATCATGTTGTTGCTTTTATCGCATACACATCATGGTGTTGCTTTAATCGTATACACATCATGTTGTTTGCTTTAATCGTATACACATCATGGTGTTGCTTTAATCGTATACACATCATGTTGTTCCTTTAATCGCATACACATCATGGTGTTGCTTTAATCGCATACACATCATGATGTTGCTTTAATCGCATATACATCATGGTGTTGCTTTAATCGCATATACATCATGTTGTTTGCTTTAATCGTATACACATCGTGTTGTTTGCTTCAATCGTATACACATCATGTTGTTCCTTTAATCGCATACACATCATGGTGTTGCTTTCATCGTATACACATAATGTTGTTTGCTTTAATCGTATACACATCATGTTGTTTGCTTTAATCGTATACACATCATGTTGTTTGCTTTAATCGCATACACATCATGTTGTTTGCTTTAATCGTATACACATCCTGTTGTTTGCTTTAATCGCATACACATCATGTTGTTCCTTTAATCGCATATACATCATGGTGTTGCTTTAATCGAATACATATCATGGTGTTGCTTTAATCGTATACACTTCATGTTGTTTGCTTTAATCGTATACACATCATGTTGTTCCTTTAATCGCATACACATCATGGTGTTGCTTTAATCGCATATACATCATGGTGTTGCTTTAATCGCATATACATCATGTTGTTTGCTTTAATCGTATACACATCATGTTGTTTGCTTTAATCGTATACACATCATGTTGTTGCTTTAATCGCATATACATCATGTTGTTTGCTTTAATCGTATACACATCATGGTGTTGCTTTAATCGCATATACATCATGATGTTGCTTTAATCGCATATACATCATGATGTTGCTTTAATCGCATATACATCATGGTGTTGCTTTAATCGCATATACATCATGATGTTGCTTTAATCGCATACACATCATGTTGTTGCTTTAATCGCATACACATCATGATGTTGTTTTAATCGCATATACATCATGGTGTTGCTTTAATCGCATACACATCATGTTGTTTGCTTTAATCGTATACACATCATGTTGTTTGCTTTAATCGCATACACATCATGTCGTTGCTTTAATCGCATATACATCATGGTGTTGCTTTAATCGTATACACATCATGTTGTTTGCTTTAATCGTATACACATCATGGTGTTGTTTTAATCGCATACACATCATGTTGTTGCTTTAATCGCATACACATCATGTTGTTGCTTTAATCGCATACACATCATGGTGTTGCTTTAATCGCATACACATCATGGTTTTGCTTTAAACGCATATACATCATGTTGTTGCTTTAATCGCATACACATCATGTTGTTGCTTTAATCGCATATACATCATGTTGTTGCTTTAATCGCATATACATCATGGTGTTGCTTTAATCGTATACACATCATGTTGTTTGCTTTAATCGTATACACATCATGTTGTTTGCTTTAATCGTATACACATCATGTTGTTCCTTTAATCGCATACACATCATGGTGTTGCTTTAATCGCATATACATCATGTTGTTGCTTTAATCGCATATACATCATGGTGTTGCTTTAATCGCATACACATCATGTTGTTGCTTTAATCGCATATACATCATGTTGTTGCTTTAATCGCATACACATCATGTTGTTGCTTTAATCGCATACACATCATGTTGTTGCTTTAATCGCATACATGCCATGGCTAAGTAATGTAATACCTGAAATATATTGAATTCGACTCCACTTGGTGCTGACGACGACTGGCAGCTGGTACGGTTGCTCAGTAATTTCAGTTTGCCTGATTTTCCTGCATTGGCGTCGTTGGAAACTCGATTCTCCTTACGTTTTTTGTTTTCCATATTTTATTATTTAACAATGGCGATGATAAACTTAATTTAATTCACTTGTTTTATACAATATAAATGTCATCTTTTCAACTGCATCACTTTTACGATATCGTACGTACGTTGTTATTTTACATAGATCCAAGTTCTATAATAAATCCGCTGTTCAACTTGAACAGAATATTAATTAAATAAGACTTCAATTGAGATTTCCGTCAGGTTTGTATAATCCTCTGATAAATACTAAACAAAATACAGTACACGATTCGTGTTAGTATATAACAATGACACAACTCGCCATAGTTCAATCAAACATTAATATCCATTACTTTTCGTTTCTTTAGTAAACATTGGACCTCACAAATGGTTCACCTTGGCAACCATGGCAGCAGAGTAGTGTAATGTCCATACGTTAAACACTAAATTTACACTATGTGTTTGTAAGAGATTAATTTATATTTATAATAGTTTGGTAATGCATGTGGGACCGTATAAGAGTATTAATAAAACTACTACAACACTAGTCTAAATCTGCAATATAAGCTTTTAATATTGTGTACCGATTTTAATCTTGATTAAAAGTACTGCCAGTGGTATATGTCTGCGCAGTACGTCAACACAGCTGCCAGTCGCATGTCTACGCAGTACGTCAACACAGCAGAGCACAAAGCAAAGAAAACACGAGACATTCGCTGGTTGACTTAGACAGGCCGGGATGCCATGAACAAGCTGTATTTTATCATTATGTGATGTTCGTACAGAAAATAACGTCAACGAACTAGATACATGTAGCCAGCAGTTTATGTGAAGTTTAATGAAAAGCCGATCAAAATTCTAATGAAACAAATATTTAAATTTTCGAAGCTATACATAAATACATTATCAGCACAAAACGATATTAATTAACCTTGAATAAATAATCATCCTATTCGGGCGACCTAAACGAGTAAAACACACAACAAACATCTCTTATCCAACTCTATATACCTGTTTCTTTATTTACCCATTCTTATTATTTTTGAAATTCCTCGAACTAAAAGCCAAACGATTTTAATATTTCTGTTGGTTCATGAGTCTATAGATCTTCGTTTGATGTCATTATGTAATTATGGAAACGGTTTGCTATAAGCTGAAATATTTTTTTCCAAAACTGTGTTAAATTCATTATAATAGTGTGTAACCATTACAGCTGTGTACATTTGAGAATAAAATATTGTGTAAACTAAACTTTTAAGACAAGAGGTTTTATGTAAGTATATGAAAACAAAGGCGGCGTTGTGGGCATCTTTGATGTTTTATCAACATCAGTTTCATTTAAGACCAACTGCATGACATGCAATTACCTAAAATGTCAAGTTGTATTTCATACGTTTTGCCTTCAGACGGAGTCTAAAATGACTCGTTCTTTAGCTAGTCTGAAATTGTAATGTTGTTGAGGATAGACCGATACACGGGACCGCCGGGTTAACGTCCCGACCATCCGACGGACGAGGCTAAGGGAAAGTGTCTTGCCAAAGAACACACCGACGAAACTCAGTGGCACCACGGAGAATCCGCAGCGCTACGACTGCGCCACGCAGAAATTGTAATTTACGGTGGAAGATATATCTTATACAATAAGCATTTAATAATCTTTCCGATCATTCGGATTCGTAACCTGAATCACTGTCACTGTTTCTCCGGTCATGGTTTTGTTTCATGAACATGTTTATGTTGATTTAAATCGAAATAAATACACAACAATAGATATTTACAAGTCACACATTGCAATATATGTGAAAAGCGAGAATAAGATTTTATTTGATGACGTAGAAAACTTTGAACAGGTAAATTAATCCACAGGTAAATGTATTTATCAATTATCTGGCTATAGTTGTGCAGCTACACAATTCAGATTTACCTCATTTCCCCGTGCAGTCACGCAGTGGTAAAAGTAGTATCTACGTCAAGCAAATAATACTTATTTTTACATACAACTTAGTAGCGGATTTTAATATACGCTTTCAAGAAATGTTCATATGATGTTTAAGAGTTAAATTTGTTAATTGATAAAATAACAAAAAGGTGGCCATTCATCTTCAACAAGAAGTGGATCGTTTGTGTTATGAAGTCGTACTTTTATATAGATATGTGTGTTAATAAGCGGTGCAGAGTTTCGATTATAGCTTAAGGTTTACCACCACCAATTGCATGTAAACCTCCAAGGTGTAGTTATATAATGTAGTTCCAAGAATAACAAGAAATGTAAGACAAGACATATATTGCAATGTGTGACTTGTAAGTGACAAATGCCCCCGAAGTGGTTTTCACCTTTGACCTCTAAGCGTGACCTTGACCTTGGAGCCACGGACCTGGATTTTGCACGCGACACGTCGTCTTGTTGTGGTGAGCATTTGTGCCAAGTTATTTGAATTGAATTGAATTGAATGTTGTTTAAAGGCTCATCAACACAGTCTAGGTTATTTAGAGCCGCCCCAGAGAGAGGGGAAGGATACATAGGAATCCGGGAACCTGCCCTACTCTTATTATCGAATAGATTCCTATGGTTCTTTAACGTGCTCGGAGGATAGACCGATACACGGGACCGCCCGGTTTACGTCCCCATCCGACGGACGAGGCTAAGGGAAAGTTATTTGAAAATCCGTCCATGAATGTCAGAGTTATTAACCGGACATGAAAGCACTTCTTTTTTACATTTGACCTCTAAGTGTGACCTTGACCTTGGAGCCACGACCTGAATTTTGCGCGGGACACGTCGTCTTGTTGTGGTGAGCACTTGTGCCAAGTTATTTGAAAATCCGTCCATGAATGTCAGAGTTATTGACCGGACACAATGGTACAGACGAACGGACTGACGGACAGACGGACGGTGCGACTACTACATGACGTCCTTCGGGGGCATACAAAGTAATCTGGTCTTTTTTGATGGAATGGGCATTATAAGTAGGGGAAAACCGCCCATTTTTTTCGATTTTGTTGTTGTATGCATAAGAAGCGTACTAATAGGTTTTACTGGATCACCGATGAACATTTTCGAAATTTCGAATCTATGCATACACTTTGTGAGCAACTATCAATGAACACAGCTGTACCATTGACCTGTTTAGTAAACTATGTGACATTTAAAATTGGCGTCAATGGGTAAAATAATTGGTGGCGCCATGCATTAAGGACTATTGGTCCGCCATCTTTATAAAAAAAAAAGATCCAAAATGGATGGGGTATGGTCAAGTGAAATTGTCAACCACATTCGTACTTTAGGGAGGAGCAGTGGCAACCATATATTACATGACAGTAATTCAACACTATTGGTGTGAACATATATACTGAGGGGAAAATGTTTAGCAAGTTGTTTAGCTGAAATAATACTGTATACAAGATATACTGACATTTTGGGACTTTACGGGCTTGACTCCTACGAGGCTACGTTCATTTATTCGTTACGTCATTAAGACGTTCGACTGTTATTGATGTGTGTTTAATAAAATATTGTGTCTATGGCAGTAGTTTCTTGATTTTACAACAAAAAATGTATTATTTCCAGGATGTAACAAAAACTTGATAAACTTTTTTCCCTCAGCAAAAAATACACGTATGTGGCAGAAATTGTGCAATTTATATCCGAAATGTTCGACGCAATTTTACTAAAGGTTGTTTTGTTTTATGTGAAATAAATATAGCTTGTACCTGATATAGGTCTTTTAATTCGGGCTCGTCTCTCATGCTGTGTGCCCAATTGTCGTTGCCGCTGATGACTGCCATGGCAACCTGTAAACAATGAGTGTATTTTGTTTAGAAAACATGTATATTTCATATTCTATTAAAGTCGCATCATATTTAAAGGCAGAATATGATTATTAAAGGTACAATGAAACAGTTGAGGAATTATCCGAAAGCTTTGTTATTTAATGAATTGCCCAATCCAATAAATAGAATAGTATTAAACTTTGAATATTATGCCACATGAATAGTACTCCGTGTGTAAAGAGGGTTGCTGTTACGTTGTATCCCATGAACGCTGTGATTAGCATAAAACTGGCAGCGTGCAGGGCCAATTGGTTTAGTAAAACGCAGGTATCGTGTATGTAAACAAAGGTTAAAAATGTCGCATGACTTTTTAGCGATGGGTAAGTTTCATTAGTTGGTTCAAATAACGCCTGGAGACATCAGCTTATAGACATTTGACGGTTATAATATATAGAGTTTAATTAACATTGTTGAAGTGATACGGGAAATAATTCCCGAGTGAGAAAGATTCTTGCGATATTGAAACGAGTGTGTTTTCGCACGAGTTTCTATATCGCAAGAATATTTCTCACGAGTGAATTATTTTCCGTATCACGACAAAAATGTTAATTAAACTATATAATATATATTCTGTGATGAATTTCTTTCCAATCGTCTTTTGACACAAGTATTCCTTCTTCTGTCACTCCTTTGGCGACAGCGCGGAGTAATATCATGACGTCAATTCGTGACGTAATATCGTGAAGTCTGTCGTTTAGTTCATAACATTTGTCTACTGTGCTATCTTGCACACTAGGCGAGATAGCACAGTAGAGGAAGGGATATGTTATAGATTTTCTCAAACTGGGAAATTTCTATAATTCATCACAGAATATATAATATAGATTGATACTGGCCATAAATGTTGTATCATCCCCGATGAGGTTGAAAAGAAACCTATTAGTAATACAGTACACAAACTAAATGGTTAGGCCGGGTAGAAAAATACCTGTGTTTCTGGTTACCCGACCGTCCCTATTTTTTGGCGCCGACCCTACAGTTTTTTATCATAAAAAAAATAAAATAAAATAAAAAAAATAAAAAAAGAAATTCCGTGTTATTTGTTGAAAACAAACATGTTTTAAGTATTCTTGAATTAAAACTTAATTAAGCCCCTAGCAAAGATGCTATATATATTAAAACAGAATCCGATTAGTTTTGACATCCATGAAAAAAAAAAAAAAAAAAAAAAATACCTACCTACCTACACTAATTTTTTCAACCGAGTAACCAGAAACACAGGTATTTTTCTATCTGGCCTTAGGAAGCTATGTACTGTGTATTGAATTATTTAATTAGTCTATATAACATGTAGATACCTGTACACGATTAGCATACAGTTAATTCAATTCATTTTTTTTTAATTTGATATAGTTCAACTTACAAGCATGTTATTAGTTTACAAAACACAATACCGGTAAACTTCTTGCATGGAGAAAGAAATCAAGCGAAAAGACAGCAATTGAGAGAGAGAGAGAGCGAGCGAGCGCACACATGCGTGCGTGCTTGTGTGAGAGAGAGAGAGAGATAGGGAGGGAGAGAAAGGGAGAGAGATTATACCTCAGGGGCTCCTTCACATCCTGTGTCCGTTAAATAGTCCATATGTGAAACCGACGTCATCGCTATGTCTTTTGCCTACTCGTTTAGTTAAAAATCCATCGCAGAAGCCTGTTAAAACAGAATGTGCAATCAAAACATCAAAAATTATTCATGGAAGAAAATTAACCAGATACTTTGTTATGGAACGCCAAAGCTGTCTGACCATGAGGATTTTATTTATGTTTTGTGGTTAAGTTATTATGTTATGTATTTATTTTATTATATATTAGGCAAAAAAAAAATAGCTGTGTTTCCGGCGGCCCGACCGACCCTATTTTTAAGGGGCCGACCCTAAAACTTTTTATGAAAAAAAAAAGAAAATCTGAACAATCATGCATCACAATATATCGAGGTAAACTGACATCACAGAGAAACTTTCAGTTGTATCATCAACTTGTATGGGGTTTATGAGATAAATACATGTAAAATCTCACAATATCTTGCTCCAAAAAAAAAAAAAAAAAAAAAAAAAATGCCTACCTACCGACCCTAATTTTTTAGAGCATGCAATAGGAAGCATACCTATTTATTTTTTTGGCCTTATGTAGATATAGTTTTATTATGTAGCATCTTCATTATATTGTGTACATTCTTTGTTATATTATGTACATTTATTATTTTGTTATGTGGATATCTTATTATAGTATGTAGAGACCACATACTATAATAAAATAAGTACATAATATACAAAAGTTACCACATAATATAATAACATAAGTACATAATATAAGAACGTAAGTACATAATGTAATAAAATAAGTACATAACATAATAACGTAACCACAAACTATAAATAAAATCCTCATGGTCAGACAGCTTTGGCGTTCCATACTTTATAAGATTACGTTTCCCCTGGGTACACACTGTTTATAAATATCGACATAACATTCGTTATCCAACTGACATATTGATGTTTGGGGTTTAACGTCGCTTGTATAATCATCAATAACTTGTAGCAGTGAGCTATAATAATGCACGCCTAGACACATGACATTATAATACCAATAGATAACTAATTATGGACATGAATTATTCATATCTAGAAATGCTTCAGCGAAACGGTGGCACGAAATACCCAAATCTACCCAAATCCACCCAAATATACACAAATATACACAAATCCTTACCCAAATCCTTGCCCAAATCAACCCAAATCTACCCAAATCCTTGCCCAAATCTACCACTATACACGAAAGTATATGTGTATATATAGTGTAACATCAGAAACAATAAATATTTACCCAAATCCTGCAAATCAATGATACTGCTATTTGCAATAAGTAATGGTCTCTGATATATTCCATAGCATGTACTAGTCTAGATCATCTGCGACGCTTGCTTGTTTTCAAGACAAACGTCTAGAAATTTACTTCTGAAAAAAGATTGACTCGGCAGCCATTTTACCGAGATTCTGGTATCGTTTCTGATTGGCGGATACAGACGCACCTTCCATCCAAGATATCCAGAACGGCAGAAAAACAATTAATTAATAAAGAAAAGGGAAACTTCATCATTATATCGACGATCTAAATGTGGATGGTCAGAACTACTATAATAAAAATTAAATAAAGAATACGGTCATGTGTTTCCGGTTTCAACTTGTTTTTCTGCACAATATACAAAGGTTCAAGACTTTTGTATTTACAATCAAGCGTCGAAGATGATCAAGACTACAGCATGTAGGGGAGACCGGGTCGAGATGTTACAGTTTTCAAATAATTCATTTTTTTAAATGTTACTTTGCAATAAATGAAAATATCTTTATATTTTCCGAAAGATCGTAAACGGTCGCATTTTTATAAACCTTCAAAAAACAAAGTCTGTATAAAACATTTGAAAATACCATTATTTAAAAATGCACTTAACTGTAACACATTGCCCTTCTTTGGGTCAAGCCCCTTGTGGTTCCAGGGGGCCCCGTTTGGTCACGGGGGCAAATAAAAGGGCCACTGCAGATCCCTTTGGAGGGGTAGGCAGAGGGGTAGAATCCCCAAAAATTCATGTTCATTTTATCATTTTTTGTTCATGTTCATTAAAGGTCTTCATCATGATCCCTGCATTGTTTCAGGTGCTATCTCGCTCGCATCAAAAGAGCAGTGGCAGATAAACAATAACGTGGCTCCAGCGTAAATGGAGTTTCTACGATAGAATTTGCAGCAACTCTGCAGTTCAGGGTGAGAAGGTTCTATGCCCATTTTCCCATATTTTATCTCGATGTACATGGAAGATGATCCTGGCATGTTCATGCCTGTTAGGCGCCATATAACCTTTTCATGGGTTAGTGCGCCTTAAAACCCCAATTCAATTCAATTCTTTGGGGCAAAGTGTTACACCTGTCGGGGCAAGATGTTACACATTGTCTTATATGTCAATATTACAAGAATATACCAGTTTTATACAAGACAATATAAGATAATAAATATAATATAAATAAATATAAATACAAAGTATCTTTACTACAGCCCTCTTCAGGAAAGGGACAATAGTATACTTGAAATGTATGATTTCTTGTATATAAATGTGCATTATGATATTACTGTGATATGTTTAATGTATTTTTAAAGTTTAATGTTGTATGTTTAATATTAAATTATATTTTCTTTTATATACATGTGCATTGTTTCGTTTTGTGGTTTTAAGAATAGTTGTGTACGATTAACAGATATACATATTAAGAATGATTCACTTCTGATAATAATGAACCAGTGGTTCGATTCCCGGCCGGCACATTCCCAGTCATGATTCGGTCTTCGGATATTCGTGTGACCATTTGTTAACAACCTGCCGACCTATGTTTCAAATGATAAAGTCACATAGCCGAACTATTCCTGGGAAAGGATGTCAAATCGAACCAAAAAACAACAAGATTATTATCTCAAATATTGAAAGTTCAATAATATGTTAATGATGAGCAGTTTCGTAGACGGGCGTAATCTCAAATGAGCCTTACTGTAAGCATATTAGGGACAGTTTTATACGGATAGGGATGTGAAATGTTGATCCTCTCAATGTGACCTTGACCTTATATCAACACCCCCGGGTTTGAGTTCTGTCATTTGTCTTGATACGGTGAACAATACTTCCAAGTTATTTCAAAACGCTTCAATGTATGTAAAAAGTATGGAGCGGAAACGAATATCTTTAACATTGAGATAAAGGAGATGTTTGACATCTTTGACCGCTACGTGTGACTTTGACCTTTGAGCTGCTCACCCCACGGATGTTGCGCTTTGAACGTTGTCTTGTTAAGGCTATCAATTTTGACAAATTATTTCAAAACACCTTCGCGGCTGTAAGAGATAAACAGCGAACACTGAATTATGCGCGACGGACAGACGCACGCGCGGACGGACGGAGGCCATTACTATAGCCTTCCACCTCGGCGAAGACAACAGTGCAGCAAGGCCTACAGTATGTCTGTGCAAAGTTAATTATTTAACTTAACTAAACTAGTTAAACAAAGATCTTACGAGTTATATAACAGCGGGGCAAGATGTTACACTGTAACATTTTGCCCCATATGTACTGTAACATGTTACCCCGCCACCCATTTACCCATGTTCATTTCGCTACCATGTAATCCAAGACAGGTCAATTTCCAATACTATATAATGTAAAATGTTTATTATGACCCCTGGAGAGAACGCAATATTTGAATAATAAGGAAACTATACGTAGATCATTTTAAAAATGAAAATTTACTTTTTTTGCCGCAACATCAATTTTTGCTCGCTATTTTGTCACGGCCAAGCCAACGCGTTTACCGGCTCCACACAAGATTGCCGCTCAAACAAACATTTAGAATTACGTTTTCGTGGCGTAATAGGAGAATTTGTACGAATAAATTGTTGAATGTAACATCTTGCCCTGTGTATCATCTTGCCTCGGTCTCCCCTACGTGCTACAGAAAGCTGATTTGTGCATCAGCGCATGGATGCCACCGTGAGTTTCTGGATGGTGTATATTAAATGGACAAACGGGAATCTTGAGCTCTCTTTTACTCATTGCGTGGCCTAGCGGTAGAGTGTATGCCTCGCATGCGGGTGGTCGTGGGTCCAATCCCCGGACGGTTCACACGAAATACTTCATAACTATAGTACTAATAGCTCCACAGCTGGACGTTCAGCTAAGGCAGAACGGGTAGTTCTAGGACTGGCCCGTCCGGTGTCAGTATGATAGGACTTGGTGCGGTATCATGTCACGTGTTTGACTTGAATACATAGCTGCAACTGGTCCGGAACGTTTTGTTCATCTGATATTTGTTTTATCACCAGTAGGAACGCCACGGACCTATAACATGTCATTTCTTTTCTTCCGCGAACATGAATTATTTCTTTGTATTTAACGCACTATATTACGATTTTTCAATTAAAACAGACGCCATTTTTTTACAACCAAAAATGTTGATTCAGAGTTTGGCGCAGTAGGTAGCGCGGCGGATTGTAACCGGAGGCCCCGGGTTCAATCCTCCCTGGTGCCACTGAGTTTCGTCGCTGTGTTCTTGGGCAAGACACTTTACCTTAGCCTCGTCCGTCGGATGAGGACGTAAACCGGGCGGTCCTGTGTATCGGTCTATCCTCCGAGCACGTTAAATAACCATAGGAATCTATTCGATAATAAGAGTAGGGCATGGTTCCCGGATTCCTATGTACCATTCCTCTCTCTCTGGGGCGGCTCTAAATAATCTATCTGTGTTGATGAGCCGTTAAACAACATTCAATTCAGAGTTTGGCGCGCTACGTAGGCGAGAACTACGGCACAGCTAGTCTTAAGCATGCGTACAGTGTTCCATGCAGTGTAAACGTGACTATAAATTTGGGACAGATAGCGTCCCCACACTGCAGTGTGTTGTTTGCCAGGTCAGCGTGGCATAAATTGACACTGTTGGCGCAAATTGGATTTGGGATAACTGTATCTGCTTCAGGGTATTTGTTTTGTTATTAAAAATTGTTGTAAATAAATATCAGCCAATAATTGCCAATGCCTAAATATGTACGATCCAGGACGCTGATACGATCTGAAGTAGATACCGAATAACAGAAACTTCATTACAGAAAGTTCTATGGAATACTAATTCTGATCAATTCTGGGGTGAACCTTGCATCACTATTTTTCGGTGTACTCCGATCTTTCTAGTAACCGGTGTAAACTGTATGTGCAATAGTAGCAGAGATCTAAGAAGTAGATTCCCTAGCCATTTATGAATATATATACATATACTATGTGTTACTGCACTTTGACTAACAATTTTCAGCTGACATTGGATTGAGAGAGAGGTCCCAAATGTTAACTGATGCCGAGTACTTCAGAGCAGAGGCCCACCCCCACCCCAACCCAGGAGAGAGAGAAGAGGGATAGAGAGAAGAAGAAATAGTGTTGTAGTATAAATTATGTATATATAAATACAAGACTGGAAGCTAATTTCACACTCGTTTTTCTCCGTAACTGTCGCGTGAGTGTCGCGTGACGGATTCGTAAATATTGTCTTTTTTGTGCAGACCTCCTTCTTGTCTGCTTTTTTTTTGTAATTGTTGACGGATTTCCAAGTCAGTAGAGCATATTTTGGTAAACCAATGTTGCAGAAACGAAGTAAAATGTATACCTGATCTAATCGCTGAGTGACATTTACGCACGGACCATTAAAAGAGGTAACAGAAAAACGAGTGTGAAATTAGCTTCCAGCCTTGTATTTATATATACATATACTACAACACAATTTCTTCTTCTTTCTATCCCTCTTCTCTCTCTCCCACTTGTCTCTCTCTCCTGTTGTGTGTGTGTGTGTGTTTGGGGATGGGAGGTTCCAGTGATAATGCAGAGACTTACTTAGTTTCAGAACGAATATATGAGCTGGTGTAGACGACATGTACGTTAATACATTTGAAAAAAGGTGTGTTATAGGGACACATGGCTTGATTTGTTTAAAACTCGCAGCGTCCCGTTAGTTTTTCTACACAGTTTGCATTTGTGCAATCATTCATTTTAATTATTAGAATAGTTCATAGGAAATCGTTTTTACACATTACTAATATTGATAACAGTCCACCAATAATATAGTTCAATGTTGGTAGAATAACAAAGGAGAAACTAAAAGTCACAATTTTATTTAATTATATGCAAGCACGTCAGGCGCGTATCCAGGCATACGCACGAACGCCAATGCGTACAATTCGTCAGCAAAAGTGAAGGAAAATAAAAGTTCCAAATATGCAATAAAAACTGAAGGCTGATGGGGGTATGGGCTAATTTCTTCCAAATATATCCAAAATGCCATGTTAACGCTGAAATACAGCTTGAGAACGCATCATTTGCCTCCTAATTTTCAAAATAATCCAAACCCCCACCGACGGGAGGGGGATACCCACTCCCACACCTACCCCCACTCGTAGCGTCGCTGCTCGGTTCGCAGCTACGCTTCTCATATCTGGCGTACATTTCAAAATGCTCCAGGAACGCCCCTGCACGTTTAAAGTGAAAATGATACCTGGTTAATTATTGAGAGGTTGATGCTTGATAAATACTTCAGGGTTGTCGTGTATCCCTTTAACATGCTGGTACATCAACAACATGATTGTGCTCATTTTGAAATATAGTATCTATGTGATGGTCTCCCTTTATTAAACACAGAGCAAATTTCCAATCTTGGGTCTGTTTTACACGTTTTCACTACTAAAACAAACCAAACATTTACAAGTGCCTCCCAACTCCCCTATTTAATCGAAAAAAAATTCTATAAATAAAAGTTTTGAGAGAGAAAATAAATAATTGTATAATAATGTTTCCTCTCATTTCATGACATCATTTACCGGTAGTCATTAAATTTATATTAAGAACAAATATTGCCATTTACTCAAGACGTGGTGGCCTAGTGGATAGCACGCTCGGCTTTGAATCTAGTGAACACGGATTCGAGTCTCACTGGCACCACTGCATTACTTCGATATGTCCCGAGTCAACACACTCAAGCGTCGTCCGTCGGATGGGGACGTAAACCTGGTGGTCCTGTTTATCGAAGTTTCACGTTAAAGAGCCAATACTAATCTAATCGATAGTAAGATTAAGGCAAGGTTCCTGGAATCATATGTATCCCTGTCCCTCTCCCCTCCCATCACCTTGATCAGATTGAATACTCTACTCGACTTGTATTCCATGTATTTAATTTAATTTTTTTCAGACTGCAAGTCAACGTGGAAGAAGACTCCGTGTACACCACTGACCAGAGTCAATGCTGAAGTTTATGATTTCTCAGTTGTTTAATTAATAAAGTATAAATATGAACTAAAATATTGTCTTTTTGACGAAAGTTAATACGAAGCATCAGTATAATGCCAAGTTACGCGATATTTTTGAGGTCAGTAGGTCAACGCTCAAGGTCATCATGACAGGAAAATGAAAAGTCTTGCCCACACCGTTATTACTCTTTCACTAAGGCAAATATGAAACTTCATTGGTGGACTGAAAGTGGAAAGAGGATGACCCTTCTGATTCTTAGGTCAAAGGTCAAGGTCTCTGCTGACAAAAACGTTCCATATCCACTATCAAACACATCTTAACATGATTGTGCAGTGAGGGGAGACATCTGTTTTTCTTTAAACATAAAGCTTTATACATAAAACAACAAACACGTTATAACAGTGTAATGTATTTCTTGCGCAATGTTGAATCCGGTAAAACCAGTGGTTTGGTTCATCGATACTGCCGCCTCTGAACCAAACCACCCATTTCTATTTTAAGTTAATATTTTACAAATAAAAACGTGTTTTAAAACAACCGAAAACAAATTAATATAACACAATATAAAATATGAAAGCCAACATTTATTTTTTCCCTGAAAAAGTAATTCCGAGAATATAGTTTGAAAAAAAAGTTTTCGTCATGAAAATGTTTAATACCTTTTCAACAAATATTATGTGCTTTTTTTGTGATCGTTCCCAAACCCGACACTTACCCCTGTGGTTTGGTGCGTTTCAGCCATTAAGTGTCACAATAACACACACTTTTTTTAGTCAAAAGATCCCCCACATGCAGAATCACTGTCTAATAGTCGAAACAGTGTAGACTTTTTTTTTGGAAACCGTGTAGACAGAACAACATGGCGGCCAGCAAAGCATCGAGAAGTATGCACATTGAAAATCAACCTCTTCCTTTGTATATTTTGATTATTTCGATCAGTCAATGTAACAGGCATGCACCTAAATGATCGATGCTTAAAAACATACCCGTCTTATGCCCGTGCTAAACATGCAATGCCTGTAATCGGCGTTCAAAGCTGAAAGAATTCAGTTTTTCTAATTCGAAGCGGTGACCTATCACCGTTTTTGACCATAAGTTCGTTTCTGGCCGGAATTGTGTCCAGTTTGGGTATAAAATATTTGATATATATTCATTAGAATGCAAGTAACCGCATCATGCACCCATCGAAAGTCCGTTGATGGAGACATAGGAGTTTGGAAAAAAAAATGCGTAGTAAACCTTGTAGATTGTTTTGTTGTGGAACTGTGTAGACACGGCAAGATTGGGAGCAAAAGTTAACAGTGTAGGCAGTGAAAAAAGTTAACCGTGTAGACTACACTATTTACAAATTTTCTCTCTTTTTGTCTACTATAGTAAGTAAACTCCGCAAAGCGTATTACCTCCATTTTAATTACTATTATACTGACACACCGTTGCAGTTTTATTCAGTGTCTAAATAAAAAGACATTCTGACATTAATGCACTCCCTGCTAAGATCATACATATAGTCTGGAATGCACTGACAAATACATTTTAATCATATATATACATGTAGTTATATGAGTTATCATGTTATAACGAAATAAATGCACTTAGTTTAAAACGTATCAATATAGTTTGTGAATATTAATACTTTGCCAAACATCCATGTTTGCGTTTTGTCACAATCTGAGTGTATATAATGTGAGGTGTATGCATTTGATCAGTGTCAATTTCGCCGAAAGTGTCAGTTTTTTATCCATTCTATCACGTGACCGTGTTTGATAAATATTCATCCGCGATAGGGCTGTCGTTCCTATTGAATCTTAGTTAAGGTTTTCTTCCAATCCAATGATATAACTTTCATAGCAACCTTTTGAAAAATGTTGTTTTTGAAAAATGAAATCTGTACTGAAATAAACCTTATTTTGACCAGGGGGGATTATGGTATAATAAAATAATTATTACATTCAGGAGAGCGTGAATATACCCTTTGAATATTGAGTATCACGCTCGGCTTCGCCTCTGGCTAAAATCATATCCTCATGGTGACCATGAATGTGATATTTATGATGCCCCTGTTCGGAACTTTATATCATTATATCAGATAGATAAATAGATAATTTTATTGAATTAAACTATTACAGTTTTTCATCATTACAAATGTATGACAATTATAATATACACACACGTGACAGATTTTAACATTGCATATACAACAAAATAATCGTGCGTTTTTCTTTGCTTCATACATATTTAAACAAAACAATACACATATTATTGTATGTCAATGATAAACGAGAATGTTCTGAAATAAGATATCTAGTTATTTTTAGTTATTTTTAGTCTGTTAAATTGGATGTAGAAAGTCTTAATACAAGCACATCGGAATTAAATTTACTTAAACTAAGAATAATATTTTTGCTGCAACAATTCCACAAATTTAAACATACTTGGTCTAGTTGTGTAATATTTAAGAATGTATTTGTTTCTAATGTTAGAGCAAGTAGTACACATCAAACTAAAATGGTACTCATCTTCAATATTGTTAGCGTTACAAATTTCGCACACTTTTTCGTTTCTCTCTGTTTCTATTCTTAAACAATGGGCGGATAATCTGTTGAGTATCTCCTTGTTTCTATTCTTAAACAATGAGCGGATCATCTTATTTTTGTTATACCCCTTCTTAAATGTTTGCAGCATACTGTTTCTAGATATGTTTCAAAATCAAAATTTAGTTTTACCACCTTATATAGTGTTAAAACTCTTCTGCCTTCTATATCTTCATTGCTGCATGAAATTATCTATTAATCTTTGTTTAGACATCATTATATCAGACAATTATAATTATCTGTTGATTCATGCTGTAAGTGTAAAATATCAGAGTCACCCAAAGAAATCGGTGCTCGTACACGGCTTCGCAGCATTACTCGAATGTAATACTAGTACGCCGGTTTCCATATTGGTTACGTCATCGCGCCTTAGATTCCCGCCAAAACAAATTTGCATTCATAATCAAAGTTATCATCCATATGTTGCAATGTTATTCAGCCAATTGCTCCATCAATAATTTATTTACATGAAAGCAGTGATAAAACTTTCATCTGCATTGTAAAAAACAAATACTCAACGCAAATTATACATCAGCACGTGTGGGTAGCGGCCATATTATTTACATAACAACAGTGCACTATTTTCTGTGCCGTTGCTTTCCGGCGATCAAAATGTCAAGATTTTTAACATACCGAAGCGCCGTGATACACACGAGGCGGGACCCCGAAGAATGACGGGATTGGCAGAGCGTTCACGATTGGTACCGCTAGTGAGGTTTGAACCCGTGATCAACGTGTTCCGATTCCACCGTGTTTCCTACCGGACTACCGCAGACAAGGTCCGTCCGTATTCATGAAGCTTCTTAGCAATGTTTTTACTTAAAGGAACACACGGCAATCTTGAACTATTTGAAATGGTTGTCTCGATTTATATATCCAGAATAATTTTTACTTTAACCCTGGTTAAATCAAACTTTAAGTATTCACTATTTCGTCTTATTATACTATAAGTTTTAATATATTATTGGTGCAATAATATCAAAAATTAATAATATGCAAAAACAAATGGCCTAATACAATTCTTATAATTAACATTAATGTGTGTGTGTGTGTGTATTTCTAAGGATTATAGTCCCTCCACCTACGACATGCGTCCTACCCGACGATTATAGGCACAATGTCTGGACTTTTATCTGTGTGTTGTTGTGTGATGTGATGATATGTCTACTTGAAGCAGCGAACTCAATGGTTTCTTTAACATTAATGATTGAACAAATGCAATTACAAATGCAATTTATGTAGAAAAACTAACGGGACGCCGCTAGTTTTTGAAAAATCAAGATTGCCATGTGTCCCTTTAAGTCAAAATGTATTTTTCTTTTAAACACCCTTTTCTATCGTTTTAAGACATCTTGGTTTTACTTGTAATAGTGCTATGGGTTAATAAAACCCACAGCTAAAACATACCTAAAAAAAGATTCTCTATAGTGTCGCTGAGAGTTGAAAAAGGATATTTTAAAATATGTAAACATCTTAAATTTTGACTTAATATTTCCTCCTTATTTGTTTTATGAATACGGGCCTAGGTGTTAATGAAACATATTTCTGTTCTGAATGGGTGTTTTTAGATGACTGTTGGAATTTGCTAGACATTTTAATGTTACACAGTTGTCTGTTTTGCGGGTAGCATATGTGAGATATAGTCTAGATCATCTGCGACGCCTGCTTGTTTTCAAGACAAACGTCTAGAACAGTTCTCCTGAACAAAGTTTGATTTTTGCCGATACACTGGTATCGTTTCTGATTGGCTGAGACAGGAACACCTGCTATCCAAGATATACAGAAAGGCAGAAAGACAATACATGTATTAATAAACAAAGATAAACATAGAGGGAAACTGCATTATTATATCGACGAACTAAATGCGGATGGGCAGAAATACTTTAATAAAAAAAAAAAATTACGCTCACGTGCTTCCAGTTTCAAAGTTGTTTCTGCACAAACGATCAAGACGTTTGTATTTACAATCAAGCGTCGAAGATGATCAAGGCTAATGTGAAATATTGATGATACGTGTTCATGTTATAAGTTTCTAGTCACCTGTTTGTTGCATATCCATGCTGTCTCTATGGAATTAAATGCAATTAGATGATAAACAGGCACATGCATAGTTGATTGTAAATGCTAATCATGAGAGAAGTCTCGTGAGAGGTTTGGATGATTGAAACTGTTTTGGTACAGACTGGTCCATTAATCTATGGTGGATGATTTCTGCCCTGTCCTTTTGTCGTCATGGCACTTTATTTTTGTCGTTCTGTCGTCTTGTCGTCTTGGCGCCAGCCAGAACAACAAAACGAAAAGACGACAAAAGGCTGTATTTGTCGTCTTGTCGTCTTGGCGCCCACCAGATCGACAAAACGAAAAAAAAAAAAAGGCTGTATTTGTCGTATTGTCGTCTTGGCGCTCGCCAGAACGACAAAACGAAAAGACGACAAAATGTATTTTCGCCTTCCGGTAGACATGCGCACTGTAATTAATAAGAGCGAAAGCATTAAAACTCCCAGAAACTTCTACTTCAACATGAAATGAAACAACTTTTCTATTGAAAGGAAAGCTACACGTGAACTGTATGGTGTTAAAATATATATTATATTTCGGGTAGTATGAGCATCTGTAAAACATAGGAAGTGTGTTTTACTAACTAAACGAATTCCGTGCGTAGCCCCAGATAGCATGCATATGTTGGGCCAACATCAACCCAATATCATCACTTTCGTTGGCCCTGCATTGGTCCTTTACGTTGGGCCTATTTGATTCTGCTCATCGTTTCCACGTTGGTTTATTGTTGGGTCAATGCCTTGTGATAATAATAAACTATTGGGCTAACATGATTTGATGGTGGAAAATAGTTGGGCCAATATTATTAAACACTGTTGGCCCGATGTTGGTCTTTTGTTGGGCCAATGATTTGTGGCAATACTGTTAAGTTGGGCCAACATCAAAGCAACTGTGGAAAATAGTTGGGCCAATATCATTTGCAGAGGTAGCTAAATAGCTATTAAAATATAATTTGCATGTAGAAATACACAACTTTGCTCGAAACTTTGGCTCTAATTAATTACAGTGCGCATGTCTACCGGAAGGCGAAAAGACGACAAGACGACATATACATCATTTTGTCGTCTTTTCGTTTTGTCGTTCTGGCGGGCGCCAAGACAAGACGACAGAACAGAACGACAAAAATAAAACGCCAAGACGACAAGTCGCCACGCGAAAAGACGACAACAGGCCACATTTATTTGTCGTCAATGCTGTTTTGTCGTCTTTTCGCGTGGCGTCTTGGACCCGCCAAGACAAGACGACATGGCATAAATCAGCCACCATAATTAATCAGACACGTCTTTGTTTATAGCGACAGTCATAATAATAACGATTGGCAATATTGAAAACTAATTGAAATATAAATATTTTATATGTTTTTCAAACTAAAATGGAACATCAACAACAATTCATGTACCTAGGCAATTATTATGATTAGGAGTTTTGAACAGTTGCAAATGTTGATTGTTTTGCTTTACTGATTCATGCAATATTTAAGTCTGGTGGTTGGCGTTCGTTAAGTGCAGAAAGAAGTCAGCAGACTGAGTATCTTCTTAATAAATGAGTCTTTTGCGTTCGGCTTTCTTGTTCGCAAATAAGTATAAACCTTTAAAAATTACTGCACGTGTTCGGTTTCTGCGTTACGTGACTTACATTTCTGCGTTATGTGACTGTTACATTTCTGCGTTATGTGACTGTTACATTTCTGCGTTATGTTACATTTCTGCGTTATGTGACTGTTACATTTCTGCGTTATGTGACTGTTACATTTCTGCGTTATGTTACATTTCTGCGTTATGTGACTGTTATATTTCTGCGTTATGTGACTGTTATATTTCTGCGTTATGTGACTGTTATAATTCTGCGTTATGTGACTGTTATATTTCTGCGTTATGTTACATTTCTGCGTTATGTGACTGTTACATTTCTGCGTTATGTGACTGTTATATTTCTGCGTTATGTGACTGTTACATTTCTGCGTTATGTTACATTGCTGCGTTATGTGACTGTTACATTTCTGCGTTATGTGAATGTTACATTTCTGCGTTATGTGATTGTTACATTTTCTGTTTGACTTTTGTATTCACTTTCATAATGTTCACACTTTTTCAAGCGCATGATTGTATTATATTTCACCAATAATATATTTGAAAAATTAGTAGAAAATTAAAATCTCATGCGGTTTTAAATTCAAAATGATAGAGGTAAAATAAATCGTGCTAATATAAAATATAATGCTATATACATGTATATACAATTCAAGATAGAGGGCGTGAACGGTAGCATGCATGTTTCACTACCCTTCATGAACAGTCTCAATCAAACCAAGACTGCACTATTTTTTTGTATTGATCGTGTTCGGCGATTTCCAAATTTTCCTTTCATACTCTTTTTGTAAGTTCACATATTCTGAGTATCGAGTATCGAGTAGAGAATGTCGAGTTTCGAGAAGAGAAAATCGAGTTTCGAGTAGAGAATATTGAGTTTCGAGTAGAGAATATCACGTTTCGAGAAGAGAAGTCGAGATTCTAGTGGAGAATATCGAGTTTCGAGTAGCGATTATCACGTTTCGAGTAAAGAAAATCGAGTTTCGAATGGAGAATATCGAGTTTCGAGTAGAGAAAATCGAGTTTCGAGTAGAGAAAATCTAAGTTTGAAAGTTACCAACAGAAAACAGTCAAATATGAGCAGCAATGGTGTTATAGAGGCAGCAAAGATGTATTAAAGTAGTTTCATCTTTATCTTATAATCACATCTTTCTAATTAATACCTTTACATAAGCGCTTGTAACAGTAACATCAAGTTTCCAAGTTTATCTTGTACAGTATATCAAAAATGATGTCTCGTGATCTTACTCCAGGACAAGAAAAAGATTGGTTTCAATGATCGTTTGGGATTGATAATTAAAGGTCGAGATTTGTTCTCCTGAGAAACTACGATTCACATAAACATTTATCTTTACCACAGTAAAGCCAATATATATGTTGGAGTGGGCTAACGCGTCTGCTACTTGACGAGGCGCTGTGTCGATGTTGGTGTCTAGGGCTGTGAGTTCGAATCCTTGGTAAGTGGTTGGTACAAAATTGTCTCCACATATAATATTTAATGCTTGTATCTTATAGATCCCACGTTAAAGAATGTTCGTTATTATGAATTTAATTCTCTCAAATAATAAATAATTATATTCTAAATTCATTGTATCAGTATTGATCTGGCGTCTTTCTATGGTGAATGTTTGTATAGTTACCTGAGGTTATGATCATGTAATGTGAAGCCTTTATCGTATCAATTTCATTAAAATCAGACACTTTATCACGCTATGATACTATTTGCTACTAGCAATAGCGGAGAGTATTAGGATATGATTTTAAAGGGAGTGTTATCGTATCAAGTTGTCGTTATTTGACGGAAAATCCCGAAGATATCCGAAACGTTCAGGTATCACCCGGTTTCCGAAATCAATCTTTTTAGGTTGACTATGTGGCAGAGTGGGCTAACGCGTCTGCTACTGGGCGAGGCGCTGGGTCGATGTTGTCGTCTAGGGCAGCGGGTTCGAATCGACTGATAAGTGGTTGGTACAAAGTTTTCTGTATATATAAGCTATCAGCATGTGGTTAAATTTCCGCTGAACATACTGATCTGACCGGTCATTTCAGTTCTGCCAGATGTTGGATACACATACATTATATATATAATTATGTACTTCAATATAGATTCCTTTAAAATTAATCTGAATTAATTTACAAAGTAGAGTTACGTTTATTATTACTCCACTACCAGTGTATTACCAGGGTGGACTCCGTCTGTCTGTATGTCCCTCTGTCTGTATGTCCGCAAAAACTGGTTTGTGATTGTGGACAGTACCAGCACCTCCAAACGTTTTTATGAAATGTCTCATGTGCGTTAAGGTAAAAAACAAGAGCATCGCCAAGCGGAGCATATACGCCCGTCTTTCATTGCTGTAGACTACTACCTTGAATGAAAATAATTTAAAGAAATGTAAATCAGAGCGCTATGGACCTTTATCAGATGTATTCATCGTGTCATGTTGAAGATGTATACAATTTTCACATTTTCTAAGTATCGAGTTCCAGTAGCGAAAATCGAGTTTCGAGTAGAGAATATCGAGTTTGAAGTAGAGAATATCGAGTTTCGAGTAGAGAAAATCGAGTTTGAAGTAGAGAATATCGAGTTTCGAGTAGAGAAAATCGAGTTTGAAGTAGAAAATATCGAGTTTCGAGTGGAGAAAAGCGAGTTTTGAGTAGAGAATATCGAGTTTCGAGTGGTGAAAATCGAGTTTCGAGTAGACAACTTACAGTTTAAAGTCGACAATATAGAGTTTCGAGTGAAGAATATTTCGGTATTAATTTACAAGGTAACGTTTACTATTATCAGTCCACTACCAGTGTATTACCAGGGGGGACTATAATTTTACTCTCCGTCTGTCTGTCTGTCTGTCTGTCCCTCTGTCTGTCTGTCCGCAAAAAAACTGGATTGTGATTGTGGACAGTACTAACACCTCCAGGCATTTTTATGAAATGTGCCCGTGTAAGTTTTCGTTCCAAATAAATTTGGCCGTTAGGAGTCTTTTTTCCTGTTCTATCTTCGGAACCTGCATTAAGGTAAAACAAAAACAGCATCGCCAAGCGGAGCATAAACGCCCCTCGTTTCATTGTTGTAGACCTAATACCTTGAAGAAAAATAATTAATTCACCTTAAACTTTGAAAGTTGTTGACAAGGTTAAGTTCCAGGTTAAACCTTAATATACCATAATTAAAAAATATGAATACGGTGAGAGGGAATGTTACACATGGAACAGGAACATGTCCTACTCTTACTAAGGAATAGATTTGTAGGGTTTCTTAACATGCTCAAAGGACAGACTCCGATAAATGGTATCCGCCCGCCACCATCCGACTGACGAGGCTAAGAAAAGGGCTAGAACCCGGGTCCTTCAGGTGGATTTCAAGTACAAAGTTCTACCCACTGGACAAGCCTCCTGCTCTTCTTCTATTTATTCTGCTTCTGGTTCTTCTTCTATGTATATTTTAATAAATATAACAATGGCTCGTTTTTAATATCCCACTGTGTTACTCTGTGCTTCGTTTCGGTAAGGAACATTCATTTTGCTTAAGGAAAAACAATAACGGACAAACAGTATTTGTTTACCTTTATTTTTGGCGTTTCAACATCCTCAGAAGTGGTGATGGAGCATGTTTGCATATGTATACCTCCAAACGGAGGTTGCTTCAATGATTACCAGCCGTGTACACGTGCACTACTAAATAAATACCCTCATTCAAAGATTAGCACAAACTACTTGAAAACAATTGCCATCCAAATCTTACAGTAGGAACGGCACGGACCTATAACATTTCAGTTCTGTTCGCGTTTTCTTCCGCGAACATGGACAATTTCTTTGTATTTTACGAACCTTTTCACGAATTTTCAATTAAAACAGGCGCCATTTTTTACACCTGAAAATTCACTTCAGAACTGGGTGCGCTAAGTCGGCGAACACTACGGGTATACATGGAGTCTAAAAACACGCGTACAGTGTTCCATACCGTGAATTATGTAATACCTTACCGAGTATGTGTAAAAACATGCAGCGTGTCGTTTGACAGGCCACCGTGACATAAATTGACATGGTGGTGCAAACTGCATTTGGGATTACTATATCTGCTACTAGAGGTCCATTTTCAAGGTATTTGTTTTGTCAATAAAATGTGTTTGTTAATAAATATCAGCCAATGCCTAAATATGTACGATCTAAAGTGGTGTGTACTGAATAATTTCATATTAGATCGATAGAAAGTTCATATCTTCGGTGTACTCCGACCTTTCTAATGGTACTGTAGTAACTGGGTATACTGCATACTGTATAACTTTTCATGCAATAAAACAGTTACTAGTAGAAATGCACCTATCAATGTCACCCCCCCCCCCTTCCCCCACCCCCCACACACACCCCTCACTCCCACCCATGTAAGGTAGGCGGGGAGGGGGAGGGGATGATGAAGCGTGCATACCATACCGAGTAAGGAAACTAGAAACCTCTTCTTCCACCCCCACCCCTCCCCCCTCCCCCCCCCACACACACTCCTCACTCCCACCCAAGTAAGGTAGGCGGGGAGGGGGAGGGGATGATGAAGCTTGCATACCATACCGAGTAAGGAAACTAGAAACCTCTTCTTCCACCCCCACCCCTCCCCCCTCCCCCCACACACACCCCTCACTCCCACCCAAGTAAGGTAGGCGGGGAGGGGGAGGGGATGATGAAGCTTGCATACCATACCGAGTAAGGAAACTAGAAACCTATTCTTCAACCACCACCCCTCAGATGCATAATGTACAGTTTTAGCGATGTCTATATCATCATGTTATCCCTGTTTCTCGCACATTCGTGAATACAAAACCTGATAAAAACAACCATTGAAACAATGTAAACTGCCATTGACATTTGGTCTGAAATTGGTCAGATTAATAAATATGTATGTAGAGTTTGGAGTCAAGGAAATGATTTTGCATTTACATTTATTTACATTGACTAGATACATTCTGTTGAGAAAAAAAGCGCCAAATTTCGAAAAATAAACTTCACTTTAAACGTTTTTAAGGAGGTGGAGCTACTAGGCTTGTATACAGGGTGTCTCAAAAGATATGGCTATACCACTGGCTCGAAAAATGCTGACAGTACTGAGTAGTTGTCTCTAGTGTACTTTTTGTCAATATCAATCTCCCAAAGCACGTTATTGTTGGTACTATAGCGACGAGAAAATAATGCGAATTTATATCTCATTTTTTGGGGCGTTTATGCTAAAGCGCTTCATTGAAAATATCATTTACTTCGGCATTTAAAACCGCAATATTTCCAAAATTTGGATTACTTCTTAAATAGCTACAATGCTGTTCAAAAATTAAATTCCTAAATTAATCTGTAACTTCCTTTAATCCTTCCGATATAGATCTGACAAATGCAACACAAAAATAATTTAAAAAACAAATTGATCAATCGGACATTTTTTGAAATATGTGTATAACAAAGGATACACTATGTCTGTTTGATCATTGACACTGGATTGATGTTGTTTTTCAGAAAGGCCCCAAATGTGAATCGCGCACTTGAGCAGCTCTAGGTGAATTGATACCGACGACTTCAGAATGTCCAGCCGTATTTAAATGCCATTGGATCATATGGAGGTGGGAGCCTTTTTAAAAATGGTTTGTGCTCTGATAAAAAAAATTGCCACCGCACTTTTGGTAATTCTTTAAATGGAGCTTGTATTATCACAAGTGTTATGCTTGCACGGTGCTGTTCAAAGTTAGAGTAAAAAATGTTGTCAGGGATAATGCATAGTTATATATATGAGCTCGTGTAAACTACATGTACTGAATACTTGCGGAAAAAAATTGTGTTAAAGGGACACACGGCAGTCTTAATTTGTTTTAAAACTTCTGGCGTCCAGTCAGTTTTTCTACATAACTGGCTTTTGTGCAATCATTAATATTATTTATTAGACTAGTTCAGAAGAAATTGTTTTACACATTACTTACTGCTGATAATAGTGCACCTATAATATAGTTAAGTATTTGATAGAATAACTAAGACAAAATGAAAACTGACACTTTTATTTAATTTAGTGAAAGCAGGTTTAAAGTTAAAATGATAACAAGTTAATAAATGCCAAATGGAGCTGCTAAGGTTAATGCTTGATAAATAGTTCAAGATTGCCGTGTGTCCCTTTAACATCAACGAATTACAATATGATTATGTTCTCATTCTGAAATATAGTATCAATGTGATGAGTTTCCCATTTATTAAAGGGACACAGAGCAAATTTCCAATCTTGGGTCTGTTTTACACATTTTCACATATCAAAACAGACCAAACATCCCAACTGCCCTATTTCATCGTGTTTTTTTTCCGAAAACTAGAAAGAAAATAAATAAGTGTATGTTAATGTTTTCTCCCGATGTAAAATGACCTTACTAAGTCATTAAAGTAAAATAAGAACAAAACGTGTAAAATTCAACAATTTAAGATTTGTTGGCAAGAGTTGTTGTTTATTTCCCTTTAAGTAAATAAATGGCTGCCTCTATAAGATTTAACTTTCCTTATAATAGATTCTTGCTTTACTGTTGGGTGACATACATTAAAATTGTTGTGTGCCACTTTAAGTGTGTAATCGGGTCATTGTCAGATCAATCATATACTCGTATGATGCAAAATACCCTTTATTTGATGTTGCCATTTACTGAGTTTTGTCAAGGGACGTTGTGGTGCAGTGGATAGCATACTCGACTTTGAGACCAGTGAACAACACGGATTCAAGTATTACTGGCGCCACTGGGTTACTTCGATGTGGCCTGTGGCAAGACAACAGCCTCGTCTGTCAAATGGGAACGTAAACCGGGTGGTCCTGTGTATCGGAGCACGTTAAAAAACCATAGGAATCTAATCGATAGTAAGCGTAGGGCAGGGTTCCTGGCTACCTATGTATCTTTCCCCTCTCTCTCTCTGGGGTAGTCTCGATCATCCAGACCTCTCGCTTGAGTGTGTCTGGATGATAGAGACTCTCTCTGGGGCGGCTCGAAATAGCATAATCAACGTGTTGATGAGGCGTTAAAGGGGCAATGTCCGTAACTTTTAGCTTATAAAACACACACTTATTACATTCACAAACACAACACACTAAACATTATTGAATATTTACTATTTAAATGCAAGATTGTTTAATGGAATTCAATCGCGGTGCAAAAAAAGAAGTGCCGCTTTGTGCGTTTGAACTCGCAGCCCAAACTAAAATTACACTCTCGGGTAATAATATTGAGCGCGAGATTGTCGACCTCGCTCATGACTGAGCAAAGGCTCATGACTCAGCTAAGCGGGCTATACATATTGCGCAATACATACTAGATAGAAACCCCAACGCGCAAATGGAAGTCACGTGATCAGCAGAAAAGGTAAATAAATTGGGTCTCACATTATTTACATAATAATAATTAAAACTTTTTTTTTTCCAAATTCACGAATGTATTACTACAGACTTCTTTGGGTCTATGCTCAAGCTTTCATGTATTCATTTCACTGAATAAAAGTCAGAGAGTTATTTGGTTATGCTCAATTTCTGCTTTCTTACGTACAGTGTCCCTTTAAACAATAATTCAATTTAAAAAACGCCCCGTTCCCCTAAACATGCCCCTTCCCCTCGCAACACCTGATTCAAATAGAATATTCTGCTCGACTTATATTAACTTTTTATTCTATGTCTTTATTTTCTTTCAGACTGCAAGTCATGTGGAAGAAGACACCATGTACACCACTGACGTGAGTCAATACTGAAGTGTATTTCTCTCAATTCTTTGTTTAATAAAGTCTACATCTGAACTAAAATATTGTCTTTATAATTATTTCTTCCAACATAAAGTGTTAGATGAGACAGATTATATTTGGCCTTTCCGTCCGTCCGTTCGTCTGCCACAAATCTTGTTTGCGCTATTTGTTGGATTTTGACGAATTTTGGGCGAAGCATCAGTATGTGCATATCGAATTATGAAGGTCATTAGCGCCGTGACCCAATAATAAAAAGCCTTGTCCGCACTGTCCACTTCCCCAGAAGCAAATCTCATCAAACTTCATGGGTTGACTGCATTTGGTGAGAGAATGATGCCTTTTCATTTTGAGGTCAGTAGTTCAAAGGTCATGGTCACCGTAACATGATAATATAAACTGTTGTAAACTGTAAGTCCACTTTCCCTAAAGCAAATATCATGGAACGTAATGGATGGATTTCCTGTGGCAAGAGGGTGATTATTTTATTTTGATTGGGTCATAGGTCAAGGTCAGTGACCAAATAATGAAACGCATTGTCCGCATTGTAACTTCTCTTCTCCTGAAGGAAATTTTGAAACTTCAGGGGTTGACTGTCAGTGATAAGGCGAATACACCTTTTGATGATTTTGAGGTTAGTAGGTCAAAGGTCAATGTCACCCTGAAACGAGCATGAAATACCTTGGCCACAATGTAACTCCTTATTTACTGAAGCAAATACATGTATCATGAAACTACATGGTTTGATTACATTTGGTGAGAGAATTATCTCTATTTAGTTTGAGATCAATGGTCAAGGTCACTGATCCGATCATGAAAACCATTGTCTGCGCCGTAACTCTATTTTCCCTGAAGCAAATGTATTCAAACGTCATTGGTTGACAGTATGACCGTTATTAATGTTGAGGTCAGTAAATCTAAGGTCAATGTCATCGTGACCTGATCATGAAAAATCGTGTCCGCACTGAAACTCTACTTCCTCAAAAGCTAATTTCATAAAACGTGATACTCTGACTGCCTTTGGTGAGATGATAATCCCTGTTTATTTTGAAGTCAGTAGTTGAAATGTCAAAGTTACCATTTCCGGGAAATGAAAAGTCTTGCCACACAGTTTTCCCCTTCACCTAAAGCAAATTTCATGAAACTTCATTGGTGGACTGCCAGTGGAAAGAGTATGGTCCTTTGTTTTTTATATTTCTTGCACAATGTTGAATCCATAAAAACAAGTGGTTTTGTTCATCGATACTGTCGCCTGTGAACCAAACCACTTGTTGTTAAATTACAGGAGTCAACATAGTGCAAGAAATATATTCCGATCATCCATTGTTTTTTAAATTATAAATTAAAAAGTTAAAAAGTGTTTTAAAACAAACAAAACATGCTAGTTGATAAAAACAGACGTATTGAAATTTTCCCTGAGCAATATTCGCAGAATATAGTAGGTTTCAACTGCTGAAAAACAAACATGTAATTTTTTCCTGAATTTTATTTTTCTCTGAATATACATACTCAGTATAGTATTTATCATTGTTATATATTTTCAGGAAAATGTTTAATTTTGTTTTCAGCAAATACCTTTTTTTTTCTTTTTTCTTTTATTTTTTATTGTAATGTTTATGTTTAAACATGTTAAAACAACTATATATGCACTATATAAAATTTACATAAAGACAACAGACCCGTAGTTCTTGGATTCACGCGTACAGTGTCACTTTATAATCATTTTAATATATACGTAGTTTTTATTGGCTGAAAAGCAGTCACCTACTGACTTGAAAACGTGTTCAAACGTGTCCAAGCCGATTTAAACCAGACTTGCGAGTCAATAGTTTTGAAATTTCGCACAAGAAATCATAGACTACCTATCGAAACAGGTAGATGGCATAGTAAACCCCTCAACGAAAGACTCTGTATGCTATGTGATTCTCAAGAAGTAGGAGATGAATACCATTATCAGCTTGTTTGTAAACACTTTAAAGAAGAAAGAAAAACACTTATACATTCATACTATTTTAAACGGCCAAATATAATTAAATTCGAGGAAGTGATGAATACAAATAATGAACAAAAACTTAAGAAGTTAAGTGTGTTTATAGATATTGTCTTGAAAAGTGTAAAAACCTAGATATAATACGACGGTGTTGAAGTTACAAATTATGCCAAGAGTAACCACAGTATTATACGTTTGTCGCTAAAGTACAAATACTTGGTAATTGGTAGCTATTGATGCAAACTTTTATAATTACGTATATGCTAAATGATTGAATTATTATGTTACACTATAGCTCTTATCTCGTTGTCTGATATGTAAACTAACATATTATTATTTTAACAATAACAACAATGTAGAAGATATACTTACCAACAAAGTAATCCAACTAATAAGTATCGAGGTATCCATATGTGTCAATGATCGTTATTTCAATTTAAATGAAATATGTTAAATTGCCCATTCCAGTTTCATTTATCCAAAGATGTTCTGAATTACCCACTTAATCCGGTTATGAATATTTCAACTTTGTGATGACCTATCAAATAGACATTGTCAGTGTGTGCAAGTAATTGAAAAGGTCACTCCATGCTGCATGCTTTTTTAATGATATTTATGTATACTCAACACATGACTATGGATAATTGAAACTGGCATACACGAGGCAAAAGGGAATGCTCCAAATGAATATTGTAAAGATGTATGATTTATTTATAGTTTACGATTTGATGTAATTCAAATGAATATTGTAGGAGTTATTTGTATGTGTTCGCATGGTCAGTACATATTGTTAACGATGCTATAGAAAATATCATATCCTTGTTGTTCGACGTCTATTTACAACAAAATCTATAAATCATAATGTACATGATGTAAAAATAACGCACGATAAATGTACCTATTTCAAGGGATAAACTTAATCTGACAGTTGTTCTCCCACTTTTTAGGCACTATATAACGGTGCTCAAATTTAGATAATATACAACTGTTAACTTATTTGGTAGTAATATATATATTTTTTTATATATTTACCTGTTTGTTTTTTGTCATAAATATGAAAGAACTTGTGTAACTTTATATTATCACAAACTATCATGAATTATCTCTTTATCTGTTCTGTCGCTTACTCGCCATAATGATTGTTAAATATGATGTATTTCTATATATCCATTGCTGTTTACATATGTAAATCTTGGAATAAACATTTTTTGAATTGAATTGAATAGTTCTCAATAGTGGAGTGCGTGGTCCAGTGGTAGAGCGCCGAACTCTTGATCGAGAGGTCGTGGGTTCGATCCTCCGTCGCGGCCACGTTATTTATCCTTGAGCAAGATAATTAATCCACATTAATTAGTACTGGTTCTACCCAGGAACCCATCGAGAGTGATTAATCTAAGTTGCAAGAACTTGTTTCGCAATTGATGTAAAATAAATATGTTTAGACGAATAGTTCTCTTACCGAGTTAAGGTATGAAACCACTAATTATTTTCCCCATATACACCAATGTTAAAGTGTCACATATTAATGATTTGCTGCATATTCAACTCAAGTATGGATAATGCAGCAGTATAATTTTCACATAGAAAACTAATTTTCCACTTGAAAAATCACCAGAAAAGGTGGGGTCACAAGAGTTAGACATGTAAGAAAGTTCTTATTTGTTTACTAAACAGGTCAAGGGTACAGCTGTTTTCATTGATGGTTGCTCACAAAGTGTAAGCATTAAGTCGACATTTCGAAAATGTTCATCAGTGATCCAGTAAAACCTATAAAGACGCTTCTTATACATACAACCACAAAACTGAATAGAAATGGGCAGTTTTCCCCTACTTATAACGCCCATTTCCATCAAAAAAGAAGGGATTACTTTTTATTATAGGAACTACATTCGACTACACCTCGCAGTTTTCTACACCTCGCAGTTTTCTACACCTCGCAGGTTTACATGTAATTAGTGTTGGTAAACCTTAACAGTATTTTCCAGATCATACAAGCGCTTTACTACCAATGTCAGTTATTTACCATAAGCGCTCAGTGACATAGAATAAAAATTTGAATTTTTTAAGATAGTGTCCCTTTAACTTTGTTCAAGTTTACCATAAATGTAAGTACTATGTACTACACTAGTATGTAGGTCTATGAGTTAACCAAGTAATAAGTCTGTGATAAATATGATAATTTTTATTTTATTTTATTTTGTTTGTTCATATTGTTTAGAAAAAACATTTTTTCCAAATTGAAAATAAATTACCTATCTTGGCACATTTTCTTACTTTTTTCTCTATGATTCAATATAATAAAACAACTATCTACTTCTGTTTCTGTCAACGGTTAAAATGATTCATCCTCGAGAATTACTATTGACCCTCAGCAGTGAACGATTGACCTTGGATGAATAGTTTTAACCATTGACCTCAACAAAAGTAGATAGTTATATACTATATAAAGAGGGCTGGCGTGGCGCAGTCGGTAGTGCGGCAGATTTGTAACCGGAGGACCCGGGTTAAATCATCCATGGTGCCACTGAGTTTCGTCGGTGTGTTCTTGGGCAAGACACTTTCCCTCAGGCTCGAAAAGAAATCGATTTTGATTTAAAAGCGCATTGGCGGCAATTTAAACCTTAAAACAACCTAAATTATCCCTTTGAAAAATACCTTTTACTATTAATGGGAATAACATGAAGTCTGAACTGAATGTTGTTTGTGAATATTATTACTTTAATAACGATCCGTCATTGTGTTTTGTCATAATCACAGTTTATATATCAGATGTATATAAATCTGACCAGTGTCAATTTCGCCGATAATGTCATTTTGTTATCGATGTTATCACGTGACCATGTTTAATAGATAGGGCTGACGTTCCTACTGCACCTTCAAGCAATATTGGATTTGTCAATAGTCTTCATTCTGTGTTCATGATGTTGTCATAATGAAATACGAGTACTATACAGGGGCGGATCCAAGATTTCAGCTTAGAGGGGGCGTAATATTTTGGTCAATTTTCGGGTCCGTCTTCTAGCCTCATAAAACGTTTGCGGTAGTGCATTTATAGGGTAAAAAAGTCCGTTTTCAAATAAAAGGATTTAACAATGTGTTAATTAAACCACTTATTAGCCATTATGCGTCGAGCGAGCGAAGCAAGCGAGAAAAAAAATTATACTGAGGGCGTCCATCTAAATTGTTTGATGTTTTATCTACAGTAACATGGACATACACGTATGAATAACAAAAGTCCGTTTTCAAATAAAAGAATTTAACAATGTGTTAATTAAACCACTCATTAGCCATTATGCGTCAAGCGAGCGAAGCGAGCGATAATTTTTTTTATACTGAGGGCGTGCAACGAAATTGTTTGATATTTTACTCTTTTTTTTTTACTTTATTTTAAACTGCTTAATTTCACAAATCAGTGAACAGATAAAGCAAATTACAGCAATAACATACATTTATAAATACATAACACAATGACGAAACTAATAGGAAACGACTATTTACATATTATTAATGATAGTTGAGAAAAATAGTACATGAGTCAAAAAAATTACATTCGCTTTTAACTATATTAATTTTTACATTTATTCAATTTTTAACAGTTCAGATACTTATTTTACAGAAAGTCATCTGTTTGGTATCATAATTTATATAGATTTAACAGTTTTATTAAGTCTGTTTTTATGTACTTAGATATTTATATATAGACATTTACCTATATATAACTGTTAATGGCTAATGTTGTTAAATTATATATGTAATAATACAATAGTGATTACATGTTATGTAAAGACAACAATTAAATAGTAGTTGAATAAACAACAACAACAAAACCTTAACTAGTGCTCATACTTGTAGATATTGAACAAATCGCCTGAAACACCTTTCCGAATATTGATGGACATACATGTATGAATAAAAAAAGTGCGTTTTCAAATAAACGGATTTAACAATGTGTTAAATTAAACCACTCATTAGACATGATGCGTCGAGCGAGCGAAGCGGATTTTTTTTTTATACTGAGGGCGTATTTGATATTTTATCTACAGTAAAATGGACATACATGTATGATCCGGAATTTTTAGGGGGGGCGCGCGCCGGGTGCGCCCCCCCCTGGATCCGCTAGTGCTATATGTATTTTTCGGAATGTTAAACAGTTTTTTAGAAAGACACAAAGCTACTCATCGCGACGTTACTATTGTGCGTGCGTGTGTATGAGGTATGTGTGCGTGCGTGGATATTGGACAAGACTACCCATTAATATATAGGTACACCCGTAATTTTGACCCCGACTGCACCCCATAGTACCAGCCGCATCTGTAGTATCACCGATTCTTGCGGAAGGCGGCAGATAAACAGTACTGGTTTTACCCAGGAATAAGTGGTGTCTGCCTTCACTATATATCGACCGTCATACATAGACCTAAAAAATAAACTCGATCAATACACGTGGTATAAAGGGTAGTAACCTTGTTGTGCAGGTATGAACATGTATAGAACATATTGTACTATATCGATCGAACTTAAAGCGGAGTAACCTAGTTTGGTTAACCTTACAATACATAGTATACGGTATCGATCTCTTGATAACTATTACAATATTTGTATGACGATAAACATTGCTTTGCCACAATGGTTAGGTCAAAATACACTAGTAAACATGTTGACTATTCGTTCCCTAGTAAAATTACCTGTAGAAAACACCTGGATATTGGGACACTGACCTTTTCGCGGAGCCACGAATGAATCAGTCAGACAGAAAGGGAGTGGTGGGGTTTAGTTACTTATAAGAAAGCATTTTTAGAATGTAAACACACTATTTTTGAAGCACCTCATAAATGCATATCCAGCATTGTTACGCTTTTAGCATTTCACATCTAAAACTGCCTTAAACATGCATTCAACATGTGTCTAGACTACATATTCAGCCAAAAGAAACAGGAAAAAAACACTACTCAATTCCAATTTATTTTAACCAAAAACAAGTTAGCACTCTTTAATGCGGATCTACATTCGAATGTACCAGGCAAGAACACTCACTATGTCTAGTGGGTGATGCACCTCGCCAGGTATATTTGTTGATGCACCTCCGTAAGTATATATGGTGATGCACCTCGCTAGGTATTTTCGCTAGGTATTTTGGTGATGCATCTCGTTAGGTATATTTGGTGATGCACCTCGCTAGGTATTTTCGCTAGGTATTTTGGTGATGCATCTCGTTAGGTATATTTGGTGATGCACCTCAATCGGTCCATTTAGTGATACACCAAGAATTGAATTGAATGTTGTTTAACGGTTCATCAACACAGTATAGGTTATTTAGGGAAGGTGTCTTGCCCAAGAACACACCGACGAAACTCAGTGGCACCACGGAGGATTGAACCCGGGCCCTCCGGTTACAAATCCACCGCACTACCGACAGCGCCACGCCAGCCCTCGACACACTAAGAAAGAACACTAATAATAACTAAACTATATCAAGATTATAAAGCAGCACCTACCTGAAGTGTTATCGTTTTAAGTCAGTGTTCTCCATGAGCAGCTTCCTTATATTCCTTCGTCTTTCGCACTGTACACTGTACACAGTTCACACATTAACGACAATTAGACGAATACCTAGATTTAAAGCCTTTAAGTGTTAAGTCAGTCTACCGATTATATTGAAAGACAATTTTACTATAAATATTTCCCAATAATTGACTTGCCATGTAAAAAATAGTGTCCTGTAATAATTACATAGTTACCGCTCTTTGTGTACATATAAAAATACAAATGGATTTTATGTCAATAAAAGTCCGTTGTAAAGAGCGGATCCAGAGGGGCTAGGAGCTCCCGCCAGACCGCCTCCAAAAAAACACAAAAAAAAACAGGAATAATGTTTTAATGACTAAAATATATTTTGGAAAAAAAAGATCGGGGCATCGTCGGAACTCACGTTTGATTGATTGAATGGAGTGATAGCGTAATCAATCAACCGTGGGTTTCGACATCAGATCGGGGGTCATGTCCCCAAACTAAAACCCTGGATCCATACCTGGTTATAGTAAATTGCACTGTGCGGTTGACCTGGCAATGTTGAACAATAATTCGGTATGTATCTTGTTTTCGAGGCTTTATCTTCTTTTCCCCCTGCTATTTTCCACCACATCAGTTACACGAAAGGCATTATTTTTGTTAGATTTTGACAGTCGTTATGATAGACAACTCATTAACAATCGAATGTGTCTAAAAGAAGCCCAATGTTTACTAACATAGGCGTACGAACAAGGGAATGGGACCAAAGAGACCAGCCTCCCCCACCCCATCAATATTCTGACATGGGATGGGGCCCATAGCATGTTTTTCCCCATCCCAGCAGTATGGGCCCATAGCATGTTTTTCCCCATCCCAGCAGTATTCCTCCCCCTCCCCCCCCCCCCCCCCCCCACACACACCACTCCATCCCCAATATTCTGACATGGGATGGCCCATAGTATGTTTTGCTCCATCCCAGTATTTTGCCATATTATTTGTAAGAATGATTGTCTTATCTTACACAAGTATAAACATTATAGTAAATAACATTTCCAATTGGCATAAACTCACCAAATGGGCATATATGCGTGATTTTGTTAAAGGGAATGTAGCGACACAGCCAAACCATCTGTGATATTGAGAGTTCTGAAATAATGAAATAAGGGTGAAAGAATTATCAAAATCGGATGATAAACAAAGAATATATGATCATTTGAAGTTTCTGTTGAAACGGATATGGAAGTGGCCATGTTGAGAGCTATGACATCACGGTTCTAAATGACCATAAATGCATGTCAGTTCAACTTAAAATACATGTCAGTTCAGCTTAAATGCATGTACATGTCAGTTCAACTTAAATTGACAGTAACAGTTATTGCGTTAAAACAGTTAACGTTCAAACTTAACAAGCAAATTCAGAGACGTATGCCTCTGATAGGATCCGCCAATGTAAAGATCAGTTGATATGTAGTAATTTACCTCGGCAAAAATCATCAACAAACTGCTGAAACTCCAGCACGATAAGTGTACACCGATCTTGCTAGTTATCGAACTTGGCCGAAATATTATGCCAATAAACATTGACCCCAAGTGTCATCAATATTTGGATTATAAATGTTGAAGTTATTAAGTGGAAACCGCAAAAATCTTCAATTTTTATAAAGCCGTTTTTTATAAAGCCAATGTCATAACTCCGGCATGATACATTATGTGTTCCCGCCTTAATTCCATTAAGCGATGGGAACGTTTATATTAGGAGGATTTTATAACGGATATTTGTTTAAACATTTTTTACTGAATAAATGCGATAACCTGTTTAAAATTACCTATTAAATGTTTTAATTTTACAATTTGCAAACGTTTTAAACCGAAATTAAGGTGTTATTTCATACCCCAACCAACCCCGTTTTCGCTTCTTGGAGAAGGGGTTGGATGGGGTATGAAAGTTAATACTCGGACCACGTAATGTTGTGCGATCTGGCTGGTTATCCAGTTTGACCTAGATATTATGGCCATAAACATTGTCCTAAAGTTTCATCTAGATTGTATTATAAATGTTAAAGGTACTGAGCGGAAACCGCATCAATCTTCAACTCGACGAGTACCACGGGAGGGTTAATTTATTGCGCCCAACGCATCATCAGTGCACTTAATAAGAGTATGTTCTTCAAATTGTTCTGTTCTTGTCGTATAATATATGTTTATATTTGCTCTGTATGTAAAATATTGGCAATAAAATATGTTTAAATCAAATTGTTCAGTCAAAATGCACATGTCAGACTGAAGTTTTACGTTTGATACATGCAGACTTATTAAAGAAGTATTTTACGAAAAGCTCACAATTTCAAATGCAGAATTTTCAGTGAAAGGGCTCTCTAATGTTGTCTTATTTTCAGTATATTAAAGCTAAATGACGAGTTTTTCAGATGCTATAAAAACATTCTCTGTTGCTAGTAGTCCGCAGTTTCGATGGCTCGGTTAACTGAGTGTAATATATATTGAATACGCATTGTTTCAGTTTTAGCTGTACGGCATAAAAATCATTTATACTTCTCTTCAAAACAATTAAAGAGAGTGCAAACCACACACAGCTATCGTGATTCGCGGCGTCCCGTTAGTTTTTCTGCATGTTTACAGATAATATGTATTATTTTAAACACTGTAGTCCAAAGATATTTTGTTTTTGCATTTTACCAATTGTTGATTATATTGCACCAATAATATATTTAAATATAAAACATATTTAAACGTATGGTAGATTAACGAAGAAAGCATTATTGTTCCAAATTGGATTACCGTTCAACAAAATTCAGATTCAAATCGCAAATATCTTCAAATTTACAAATATGTATAGTTCATATGCATGCCTTTAAATTTTCGAGTACGTCAGTTCCTCCTTAAAATAAGAAATCGGTATACCAAATGGATGCTCCCCGAACTCTGTGGCAAATTATCCTGACCGTCAGCGGAAGAACATTTCATAGTTATTATGCCTTGCTTCAAGGGTAGTCCAAATCCGCGGAAAACTATAAGTTGAGTAGACAAACGTGTCATTTTTCTAAAAACAATATATAGCATTTTGCAATTATTCAAAGGGCCATAACTCTGTGGCATATAATTAAACATGAAAATCCTGACAATATGCGCAAGTACTCTTCATAGTGATGTTAGAGGAGTTTAACACTTAAAAAAAAAATCAAAGTCCCGTAACTCCGCCAAAAATCAGTCAACCGGAACGTCTTGATATTATGCGCTACTAGAAGGCAAACTGAAACATCCTATTAAGTTTTATGAAAATCTGAAGAAAAATTAAGGAAGAGTTGAGTTTAAACGCTTTACACTTGGAAAACTTACAAAGTCCCGTAACTCCACCAAAAAATATTCGACCGGAAGGTACTGACAATATGCGCTGGGAAAAAAATCTGCGCTACATCACGAAAATCGTTTAGAAAACTGTAGGAGTTGAGCGAAAACTCTTAAAGAGGCTCTACCTATATATTTTTGTCCATGAATTGATATAAACTTTACTTAATTATAAAGAGGACTATGAAAAAGGTAATTGGCAATAATTTCACCCCATGTAATATGAATTTTGCTGGGGAAAAAAAGGGTTGAAAAGATCGGAATTTTGAAATTGTATTCGTAATTGTTTTAGACAAGCCGATTGTGGAGATTTTCTTATATGTTTACAATCGGAAGTGCCTCGTCGGATTGGCGAAGAGTTCCGATCGATTCGTTTACTATCGGAACTGCCCCGAATAGTTTGTTTCGTTCAACTGAATCGCATTGCGCATGTCCGAGAAAATCGTAAAAAATCGTAGTTCTCCGGCAGGAATAAATGGCTGGGCAGCATTTTATTCAAGATATTGTTTTGATTATAATTAATAATTTACAGAACTGGATACGAACCATGTTTCTTCTTAGAATATTCATAAAATAGCTTTGTTTACATATAAATGCAGTAATATTGAGTATTTAATATTTTACATTAAAAATCGCGTAGATATAGGTAGTGCCTCTTTAACTCTTTGACATGTTTAAAGAGTCACAACTCCGCCCAAATCATTCAAACGGGAACGTCCGGACACCACGGCATACTGATATTTCCTTAGTCCCTTCCCATCTGTCACACCCTTTCTCTATGCAATGTGTCACCCTTCGTCTCTGTAATGTTCCTACTACGTTTCATGAAAATTGAAAGGAAAGTTTAGAAAAATTGAGCGGAAACGCATAACACTGGAAAATCTTTTAAACACCCATAACTCCGCCAAAAATAGTTGTCTGACTATAAAATCAAATTCAGTTCATTAGCATTGGAAGGAAAATGTAGGAGGAGTTGAGTAGAAACGCTTGACACTTAAAAATCTTTAAGAGTTGGTACTAAACATCATTCTGAAAGAAAAATATAGGAGTTGAGGGGAAAGGCTAAAATACATGTGAAACATTTCAAAATCCCTAATTCCGCTAAAAACATTCAGCCGGAACGTCCTGACAATATGCTCTACTAGACATCATACTGATACTTCCTGCCAAGTTTCATGAAAATCGGATGGAAGATGTAGGAGAAGTTGGGCGGACAAGACGTACGTACCAACAAGGCGGCAACTATATGCTCCTCCGAAAATTTCGTGGAGAGTACTAAAAACCGGTGAGGTGATAATTCTAATATAAGATAAATACTTCAAGATTACCGGGTGTCCCGTTAAACATTGTAAAATACTTGAACTTATCCGTAATTGAATTTTGAGGAGAGGTTTAAATAATGTAAAGAGATGTTTAAATAAGTTCACCTCTCTTACACTTCTCTTTAAATCATTCGAAGAGAGGTATAAAATCGTGCATACATATTTGCAGCTCTCTTCAAATGTATGGGGTGCCGTTTTACTTTTTAATACCATTTAGAGATATCACGTATTCGAGTATGTGATATCTCCTATTCGAATATGTGATATCACATATTCATTTCTGAATAAATCAAATAACCGCTCCCTTAGCCCCCACCCCCTATTCAAATTGGTTATATCACTTATTCGAATACGTGATATCTCAAAATGGTATTAAAAAGTAAAACGGCACCTCATACAAATGTCACTGATTTGAAGAGCAAATATTTGAAGAGATGTAAATATTGAAGTTAATGCAAAACATCTTAAGAGCCCTGGCTCTAGTGGTTATACCATGGAAGTTCTTCTGGATAGATATAGGAATTTTCCTCTTGAGATCCATTAAACATGGTTTTTTGAAAGGTGAAATAATAACATTAAGATTGGAAGATCATGTGCTGTTTATAAAAGATGGTATAATAAAGGTATTTTATTTATTAATGATATAATGGATAACAATGGTAATCTTCTCATTTTTACACTCTTTATCGAAAAGTTTGCTGTACAGTCACATTTTTTAGAATATGAAGGTATGACTGCAGCAATACGGGACTATATTCAAAAACAAAATTTCTCTCATCTTGCCATTAATTTAGAAAATCCAATTTGCCCATCAATGGTGACCCTTATAACAAGCGCTCAGAAAAGGCTGTCGTTCCATTTATGATATACTTAATAAATCAAATGTACATCCAACATCTATAGCCAAATGGGGGCAATATGGTTCAAATATAGACAGAGAATGGAATGATTTATTCAAAATACCTTTCAAATGTACAAAAGATACCAGGTTACAATGGTAGAATTACTGCTGAAAACATTTTGACAAAAATGAAGATAAAAAATGATAATTCCTGTAGCTTCTGCACAGAGTCTCCAGAAACCATTACACATTTGTTTTGGGAATGTAAATATATTTAAAAAAATTGTGATATTTTTAAGATTACTTGCAATGACAATAATATAATAATCCAACCAGAATCGACTATAAAATAAATCATATTTGGGTCTAGTCAATATGACATTGTTTTAAATAAATTAATTTTGCATGCAAAAAACTTCATATATAAATGGAAGTTAGATGGAAGATTACCACTGTTCATAAATTTCAACCCACAAATTAAATACATATATCAAACTGAAAAAATAAATGCAATTAAAGGTATTGCATTTGATAAATTTGAAAAACCTTGGTTGACATAAATCCCTACTTAATTAGTTTTTTGTCTTAAATTTTAAGTTGAATTCTGCAACACATCTATCTTGTTTTCTTCTTATCTTTGATTATGTTCCCCGCTGTTCCCACTGAATAACAAAGAGTCACGCCTCCGTAGATAGATCTTGTCTTTTCTTTATATATGTTTTTTGGATAACAGAATTTTTTTCACACAATCAACTATAGTAAAACTCAGCAGAGATAGTATGCGGAATTGTATAAAAACTGTAACGTTCGTACTTGACTATTTTATCATTGCATTTATCTATGTTAAACAATTCTTTAGGTAAAATATATATGCTGGATTTCAAAAAAACAAAACAAAAAAAAACATCTTTACAATTATCAATGAAGGCGTATTAAAGTAGCAAAATAAATATCTTGACAATTGTAAATTTGTTCTGCTTTCCAAAGTAAAAGGGACACAAAACAATCTGGCTTATTTGTAAATAAAACTTTTGAAAGATCCTCGGATTGCAGAGTCCCTCTTTCAGAAAAGTGTATTTTAAATTTTCTTTTGAAATTGTAAAAATGTTTTAAAAAAGCTCACCATTTATACAGCTTCTAATCATGATATGCATTTGTGTATGTATGTATGTATGTATGTGTGAAAACTGTTTATATATAAATATGATGCATTTTACATACATATCTGTACGGTTTGTTGAGGGGTGGCCCACCCCGACCCTCACGAACCTATTACGGGGTAAATAAATGGTTTACCATTCATTTGGTAATCGAAATTTAAAAAAAAAATATAATAATATTGAAGTTACGGTAGATTTGGCATTCCATATTTATTTTTAGGCTATGCTTTCGTTATACTAATCACGGAAACTATGTGCACTAATGTACACAATCTATACACTTTATTTATAACTTCGTTACTCTGTTTAGCCCAAACTATTTAATTGCCAAACGTTTGTACCGTTAATTTGAACAATTGTATTTTATAGGCAAGCACTCGTTTGTCAAATATAGTGCGATAAAATGTAAAATGTTGAACTAATTGCAACGGAAAATAGTTTTACATCATATGAATGTTTAGCTGTAATAACATAACCGAAAATTAGACACAAAATCGCACATAATTTTCACTTAAAATAAATTCTGCATCCAAAAGTTTGGAATTTCATATTTTAGTTTAAGGAGGTTGGCTGGGAAAGGACGTAGTGATGAGATTTTTTTTTAATTCATATTTAAAGCTTCTTTGGTAAAATTTAGATTCAAAATTATCAAAAAAAGGCTAGGTCACCACACTTTTTTCCCCACTAGACGTCATTGAAGAAGGCACATATTTCTAACTTCGAAATTTCACTAAAAAGAGGAAAAATATAGTCATTGAACATTTTCACAATTGTTTTCATAACATTACGTTTATTGAAAAACAACAATTAATTTTCGATTGCATATATACATATCTTTCAAATCATACAAAAACAGTTGTAATCCTCATTCGTCTTTTTACTTTAAAAAGCAAACATATATGGACCGTACCACCCACTTTTGTTTTTACCGAAAAATTAATTCAAGATAAAAAAAAAGTATGTTCTAATGATCAACTTTTTTTAAAAGTTGTATATGTGAAGGTCCTATGACATTTCTTTCAAAACAAGTAAAAAAATGTATAAGTCATCAGGCTTCTAATGATTTTTTTATTAAAAATTCTTTAAATTACACCCATTTTGGAGTTATTTTGACATTTTCAATGTAACATACTGTACACACAATATTGACATGGAGATCGAAAATAAAATTAGCTCAGTATCTACTTTTATATATGTATACCACTACTGAAAAACAAAAATCTGATTTATTCTATAGCAAAAGGATAAATTCTACTCAGAGCCGCCCATACCCCCTATTTTGTTGATAACAAAAAATGATCAGAAATGATGGAAAAAAATATGAAAAAAAGAAATTTGCTTAAAATTTGGTATGTTACCATCTTAAATCCTACATTATATCCATATATACTAGAATGGAAAAATGAAACAATTCTGTTGTCAAATAAAACTATGATTTAAAAAATAAAATGTTTAGACTTGAAGATGTCAAAACTTGCCCAGCAAACATCCTTAACTGTATGGGATGTATGTAAATTGGGGGGGGGGGGGGGGGGGGGGGGGGGGGGGGGGGGGGTCAAAACTTGCCCAGCAAACATCCTTAACTGTATGGGATGTATGTATATTCGGGGGGGGGGGGATTTGCATTTTATCATTATAAGTGCAACTTCGAACACACAAAATAATAATACATAAC